>JAODUK010042355.1:8322-20506 GCA_027564635.1 Typhlichthys eigenmanni
CCCCCCCCCCCCCTCACCGCCGGGGTAGCTAGAGACGGAGACACCGCGAAGAAGTGTATGTAGGAGGCAGTGTAGGCTATACAGTATGTTCTGTGTGCCAACAAGACCCCCCAACAAGACCCCCTAATCCTGGGGCAGGGACATGGCAACAGTGGTGCAGTCGGTATAGTGCAGGGGATCCAGAAGTCGCTGGTTTGATTCCTGCAAAAGCCTCACCTGGGGTCCCTGAGCTGATATGGGGAAAGCAATTTGAGTGGCCTTGAAGGTTTGTAAAGCGTTATATAAATGCAGACCATTTATTGACCTTTTCACGCAATGTCCTTAATTAAGCAGTGATTGGTCGGTTTAGATGTGCATGCTTTCTCCTGTGAGTGGTATGGATGGAGTCCTCCTGTAGGAGCTATACAGTATATAATAAGTATAGACAGAGTAGATTATCACCCTACAGAAGGAGGCCTTTCAACATGTTTATCTACTGAGTGCAAGTAGACAAACAAATGTTGACACAATATTTATTTAATCGACAACATCCAAATGTAACAAAACAAAAGTATTGTAAAACAAAATATAAAAAAATAACAATATTCAAATGGTATAAAAAAATAACAATATTCAAATGGCATAAATATAAATTTTAAATATAATTGTTGCTAAAGCAATAGGCTAATGGGCCATCCGTATAGCAGTTGCTGCAAAATATTTCAACGTTTAAAGTTACTCAGCAATGGAAAAGTAATACACTTTATTTTGGCATCAAGTTCAAATATCAACAAGCTTTCTCCAGAATGACTGACCACTTTTAAATAAAACATAGAGCTATTATTGAGATTCATTGTTACTCTCTTATCAACCTTTGAATATTATTCTATATATCTGTGACTTCTGGTTCCAATACAGCTGCTAAGTAAAATTAATAATCCTAAAGCGGTACTTGAATGCTGTCCATTGTAACGCTTCATTAATTAAGAGAAATAATACAGACAACGAAAAATTGACTGCTTATGCTGAGGGTATGTGTTCACATTCCCATAAAGCTATCAGTGTGTGTGTGTGTGTGTGTGTGTGGCTAAATTATTCCAACTTAATCCTGTGTAACCCTTAGGTTACTTGGTAACATAGTTTGGAAAATAATTCTTTATAAGGTACATTTAGTGTCTAACTGAATCTTATTAAAGAATAAATGTTCCTTTATAAACGCACAAGGCACTGGCTAGACTAGCTTTGTATACAGCAAAGAGCAACAGAATGGCCTTATAACAGTGAAAGCAGAAGTAATGGAGAAACAGGTGTTAAGTGCATTGCCTCTTCATGATTAGGGCCATAAACACTTTTGGTCAGAGGTTAGGGGTTGTACAGGCTTCTAACGCATTACAAAGCGACAAATCTGGAGAAGGTTATCCATCTCAAATTAACATCATACCGTCTTGCCCCCGAAGCTGAAGGTAACCTACAGGCCATATCAATTTAATTGTCCAAAACTCTAACTTTACTTGCTCATCACGTGGATTAATTTAAATGTGTGCATAACATTCATAAACATATTCATGAACATATAGACTAGAGGATTTGGCAGTTGGAAAATTGTCTCCCCCATTACTGCATGCAAACACTGAAATGTAATGTTAAATTGAATAGTGTGTGCGTGAGTGCGTGCATGTGCGTGTTTGTGTGTGTGCGTGCGTGTCTACGCGTGTGCGTTCATGCGTGTGTGTGTGTGTGTCATCATCCCCTCCATCGCGGATCCATAAAAATGACCCAGGACGTAGCAGGAAGCAGAACACCCTCATCCATCATCGCAGACCTACACACCATCCCTCTCTCACCGCATCACCATATCACTCTCCCCTTCCTCTGGAGAGTACACGGTGATAATGTGACTCTATTTGTTGTTGGCCCTGAAGCCGGCCTGTTTAAATCTCCCCGGTGTTCCTTTGGCCCCTGCCAGCTATCCGTTACACAGGCACACACAGGCTGCTGTTAGCCATTTGTCACCGGCTAATCCCGGTCGCTTGGCTAGAGGTGTTTCACAGGCACGTGCTCGTAATGAGAAATGCACCGACACAGATGCTGCAAAAGTGTGCGTGCGTGTGCGTGCGTGTGTGTGTGCGTGTGCATGCGTGTGTGTGTGTGTGTGTGCATGCGTGTGTGTGTGTGTGTGCGCATGTTCGTGTATTTTTCCTAACTACTGTATAGTGACCATGTGAAGCTAACATGAATAGTTGGTCCCGTGAAATATAATATTAGTGCTGGCATATGAATCATAAAGCTCGTTAAACAGGAGTGTAAATAAACAATGAATGGAGACACCGCGCCCCACACAACTGAATAATAGGCCGTCTGGTGTGGATGGATGTAGTCAGGCACCTGGGTAACCGGTCCACTGCTTGGCAACCAAACCTAGTTGCTACGCTGAGATGTACTGCATGACTGATGCTATGACGGTAAATTAGCTGCAGGTTGGTCGGCTGTAACTGTGGAGCGGTTATACGGAGGCTGTGCTCTGTGGCTTTTGGGGAAACCCTGTTGACTCTTATTCTCTCAGAGGTGATTTCTTTTACGGAGCTTATCGTTAGCAAAGGGTCGAGAGGTTTATGATGCCTGCATGATGTGGTCATAGCATAGCACAGGACAGAGCGGCCAGGGGTCTGTCTGTTTTTGTTTGACGCATTCATAGGCTTCTGTGTGTGTGTGTGTGCGTGTGTGTGCGTGTGCGTGCGTGTGCGTGTGTGTGTGTGTGTGTGTGTACCCAATATGTGAGAGATTCCTATTTTACACTTGTTAGCAACAAATAATGTTAATATCACACTCATATTCATTTATACTATATCATTTTTGGTCAGCTAGGTTACATTACAAATTTAATTTAAATTGTAGTTGAATTGAATTTGTTTTGAATTGTGGGTTATTGGTTTGTTTATGTCCATGCATACAACAGGTACGTACTGTACTGCTGTACATAATGTACATGTGTGTCTATTCATCTGCAAATGTATTCGTGTGAGTGCATAAGGACGAGCAAACTGGTAAAACTCCTGGAGCTCCACAATGGATGCTCATCCATCTAAGGACACGTTAGAGGACCCACATCCATCATGCTGGACTTCAAAATCAATGCAGAATTAAACCTGACAGTGATTCAATGAAAGGGAGCTGCATGTTCTGTCTGATTTATGACTCATTATAATGCTATCAAGAGATACCGTGATATACTGTATATCTATTTCATTTTTGACGCCAGTCGCAAAGTTAAACAGTTGTGTTAAAAAACTCTTTAAAAAGGGACGTTGAACTTTTTTTAAACTCTTGCATATAAACTACCAGATGGTTATTAGTTTTGCAGACACGGGGACTTATAATAATGAGGTAAAGAGAAGCTTCAGAGTTAAACACTCGTATGAGGTGTCATATTCTCCCCAGACCAGTATATTACATTCTATTACCCATTACATATGACCACAATGAAGGTCAATTAGATGGGACTGCTGTTTGCAACTGTAATTCTTCAGTATAATTATATTTAGCGAATATATTTGCAAATAGAAAGCTCGATTGGCCTCTTCTGGTGTCTCATTAGTCACGTCTCAAATGTCCTTTATAATGGACATTTGAGACGTGACTAGATAATTGAAAAGATAGTTTGACGCCCATATTGCAAACACACTTTAGGCTGAACCACGTAATCCAACCTGCTTTTCACAGTGCCTCTGTCTAAGTGGTTTCTACCATGCGGGCAGCTTCTATTCTGTTCTGTTCTGCCATCACCCTGTTTTGCTTTTGTTTGCCCCAACACGGTCGGCACGGTAACCTGCTGAACCTTAACGACGGTCGTGCATGGTTAAGTGCCTCCTGATTGTGGACATAACTGAATGGCGGTAACGTCTGCCAGATTCTGCTCTTCATCACACACGCTTTGTGTGTCTACATCAGCACGTTGCCACACATTCTAGTACACACACACACACACACACACACACACAGACACACACACACAAACAGCCCATTCTTTGTGCTCAAATCCCTCCACAAACAGTTAGCCGATCCATTGACTGCAGATGCCCCAGAATGTGTTTTTGCCGAGGAGCTCCCGTCAACATTTAGCTGACACGTTGACGAGCAGATGTTGAAGCATGTCGGCATTTCTCCTTCTGATGGGATTGTCTCGGGAACAAGAGCAAACCAATTTCCCAAGGGTGAATTGTGGGAAGCAACCAGGCATTCAGGAGAGCTAATTCAGCTCTGAGGGGTTCAGGGTGGTTGGCTGTTGTAAATGATGATGGCCGGGACCTCCACTTTGCCTTCGTAACCCCACCAGAACACTGCATGACATGACTAGTGTTGTGACATTGTTGTGCAAACAAACAGATAGCAAATGTGAATTATACAGGGACCATAATACCACATTAAACTTATTATCTATTTTGTTAAACCTTCAATTAATAATAATAATAATAATTATTATTATTATTATAATAATATGTATTTATTATTATTATTATTATTATTATTATTATTATTATAATAGATGCATCTCTAAATATAATAATAAAAAATAAATAAATAAATAAATAAATATATATATATTCTAATAATAGTTTCATATAAATCCAAAACGTGATGGGATAAAGCACATGCACTCATTGTGCATGGCATGTGTTGACCAGGACCCGTTTGACTCGAGCCTGTCCCTTAAGGGTAAAGTCAGCTATTACACACTACCTAACTTAATTGATTTGCACAATACAACATGCAGGAGAAATGGACATGATTAAATTAAAGATGATCCTGTTACTTTGGAGTAACTGTTACTTTGGAGTAATGCATGGCTTCAGTGCCTATATATATATATATATATATATATATATATATATATATATATATATATATATATGAAGAGAGCCATCTGACATTTCGTTTTTAAATTTGCAATATTTAAATATTTAGTTACATTTATTTTTTGTTTTGTATTCTTGTATTTTGTTTTAATTCAGTAACTAGCAACCTTCTAATTGTAATAAAGGTGAAAATAGTGAACCCAAATATAGAAACCTATTAAATAATACTGTTGTTATAGGGGATGGAACATGATGCAGAGGAAACCCTTAACCCCCATCACACACACACACACACACGCAAGCACACGCACACACACACATGCACGCACAAGCACACACACAAAAACACACACACATACAGATGCACGCACACACGCATACATGCACACACACACACGCACACACATGCACATACAGATGCGCACACACACACACGCACACGCACACACGCACACACACACACCACAAAACCAGCATTACAATCCTGCATCTCCCCCTTCCCCCTTCATTCCTCCCCCCTCTTTAACCCCAGCCTCCACCGTGGTGACTTGGCCTGTCAACAGATGGCCAAGCCCACAATCCCACACGGAGAGTGTTGATTTAGTGGAAAGATGGGAACACAAACCAGGTGTCCTCCTCAAATACCCACTCCTCGGTGCTGGATGATAGAACAAGGTGTGTAGAGACTAAGGGCAGCATTTATGTTGCTTTGGCCAAGAGCAACTAACATGAGCAGGGTACAGCCTAAAGGAACCCACATTTAACACATCATCGTTTACCAAATAGATTTCATTTACTAAATAATTATATACCATACTGAAATGAAGACCTATATTATGGAAAATGATTATAAGACAGCCAATGTTAATAAAAAAAACACTTCCTGAGCAATTGACACAGCAGTACTTTTTGTTTTTTAACAGGAATAAAAACATAAATGGATACCAGATCTGAAACCCCTGGATGCCTCAGAGATGATGGAAATATTGTGCTGACAGGCAGAGCTAAGGTCAGCAACACTAGCTACTATTTCAGGCCCATTTACAGTAATCATATATCCGACCCATCTTTGCCCTTTGGGAATTCACAGATATGATATAAGAAGTAATCCAATGGAAACTAGATTTGGTTTGGGGGTCTTTTTATAGAAGTTTATTAGTGAAAGACCCAAGATTAATTTTCCCAAAGGCCCTGATGGCCATTTGGGCATGAAATATCATGTTGGAAGAGGTTTTCAGGCCTTGGTATTACTGTAACCTTTGGTCTTCCTTGGCCAACGTTCTGTTTTTCCAGTGAACACATTGCCTGTTTCTCATATTTTTCTCACATCTTACAGTAAATAAAACGAAAGCCAAGCATGTGTTTCACCAACGTACCAATACCACAGCCTTTGGTGTATAAAAAACACTTACTCTGTGACAACATAAAATTATACTTAGCTGATTATATTATATCTGTTTAGCGATGAGGCTTGCTATTCAGGGAAAATGGTGATCCACACAGTCTCAAATCCCAGCCAGATTTGTGTGTGGGTGATATTACATTTCAATAGCATTTATTGTCTGTTATACTGTAGACAAATGGAAGCTATAGCTTCTGGATATGTTATGGAAAACTGAACCGAATGTATGTATTGCAAACTCGCAAATACAATATAATGCTTATCAAAGAGTTTTGATTTGAGACACGCAAGCCCGCAGGCTTCTTAAAGCACATTGTATTTAAGTTAAGTTTTAACAGCCATCTGTTCTTCCATTCAGGAGCCAATTAAGGCCTAAGGCCTGCCATTAAGGGTCAATGTGTGGGTGTGTGTTGCTGGACATTGACCCAGACAGATCACCCCTATACACACTTCAAATGCCTTACAATGACCACGACCAGCCATTCACCATCTTTCAAGATGGATGTTAGGGGCATGAGAGAAGGAACTGGGTTTGGAATGTGCATGTTTTTCAGTTGGCTTATAGATCTGTTAGGATATAATGATGTGTTAAGTTATAAAGAAGTATTATCTTATTATCCAATTATCAAATTATTACCTACTGATCAAACTGAATGGCTAAGTCTTTATAAGGGCTACAAGTCTTTTAATCGACATCTGCCAGGTGTACTAGAGTGGTATCTTATTTCCTACACAGGATAAAAACCTACAGCCACTCTCTAAAGAGGAGCGTTTTATGTGGACTTTGATCTGTCATATCACATTGTGCTTAAATATTTATGACTCTCCCTCATCTGGGAACCATCCTGCAGACGTCACAGGTTGGATCTAACTCTTGTCTTGTTATCCCTCACTCCAAAACGCAGTGTCGTGTTTTCTCAGTCGGTGTAATAAATTCCGGGCGTTGAGAGAAGAGGCCTTCTAATTCCGGCTAATGGGACTCTTGTTGGCCTGCCTGAGTGACCACTGGGGCTTGGGAAACAGCCAAATCTGCTCTTTAACAAGTAGCTTCTCAACAATGAAGCTAAACAAGTTCATAAAATAGATACATTTGAGCGAGATAAAAAGGAAGATTATAGAGAACAAGCACCCTCTACTTAGCATGATAAAGTGTCTTTCATTTGTAGTTCAGGCCATCTTTATAAGAAAATGTGAGCTTTGTGTCTATATTTTGTCTTTTATAGTTTAGACATTTTAGCATTAGTATTCTTGGTTCTGAATGATAATTTATGTATTTGATCTATCATCTCTGCATTCTTATAAGATCCGTGATACGCACACTCCTCATAAACTCATTAGCATATTGAACACGTTATAATTCACCATTGTCAAAAGAAACCAAAGGGGGCTAAAATCAACAATCCAAGTAATCCCACACATCACAACTTAGATCAATCATCTTCATCTTTTTGTAAGATCCTACCAACAGTCATTGGGATTCTAGCATTGCTGAGGCCAAACTCTGTCAAGAGTTTTTCATCAAAGGTCGTCATGGTGACAATAGTAACCAGGCTATACTCTGGGACAGAAAGTTCTAAGATCAGATTTCTCTTTCTCTAGTGCTGATGATTTATCTACCAGAAATCAAAAATAGACTGCTGAAAATACACACATACACACACACATAGATTTACTGTGTGCGTCTGTGCTGGTCTTTCTCACCAGAGTGCGTTGGCGGGCAGCTGTAAAGTGTCCCTGTAGATGCTATCAGCACATTGGCCCAGACCAGAGCAATAGAAAGAGAGAGTTACACCAACGGAACAAGAGTCACACCAACGGAAGTTCGAAATGTTCAACGGTCGCATGGCTCATGGAGAGGCAAAACCTATGGCAAAATAGTTCCAGGAAGTGCTTGGAGGGACTTTTTTTTTTAATATATATATATATATATATATATATATATACAGATATATAACTAAATTTTTTGGTCATTAGTTGTCAATAAATGCACCAATTTACATTAATTAAATACATATGTAATATTGGTTTTCATGTGGGTAACTATAATATATATAATATTATATTTAATTGCAAACACTATACTGTATAAAGTGTTCCTTGGTAGATAAAGGTGTCCTGTTTTTTGCAGATTAACATCAGGTTAACACATGTTTAACACCACAAATAACTGTTACAATTATATTTAAGGTTGGCTCTTTATCAAAATAGCAATCAAAATAATAACAGATTGAGTCCTTTCTCCCATACAGTATGTTTATACAGTATTTGATACCTATAGTGAATGGTCATGATGGAATAATTGCCTGGCCAAAGGTTGGACCCTCTGGATTGGATACTTAATTTATGTGGCTGTTGATGCAGCACATGCTCAGTCTTCTACTAGAAACTTTGCAGTTTACTGCAATAAGAGCACTTAAAGGCAGGGTCTGATATTCTTCAGAACGCTCGCTAACATGCTAGCTCAAAACAAAGCAAACACTCTTAGAAGCTCCGCCCCACAAACTGTAAACGCAAAGCCCTTGGCTTTGCATTGGTCAATCTGCCAGGGTTACGACCCCAGCCAAGACTTAGTTTGTAGATTAGCTCATCTCATCAGTATATCATTGTGTATTTGTGTGCTTATTTTTATACATGCTACATGTGTGGCAGATGGGTCCAACCTTTGGCAGGTGTGTGGCAACATCTGTGTTTCTCTACAGTGTCTATGCAGCTGTGAATACTCACCTATGCTAGCACATTACTGTAAGTATATGTTCTGTAGGATGTTTGTTTCTGTTTGTGTTACTACCATAGACTTATTATTAGATAGACACAGTGAACAAAATGGCGGCTCAATCTTACCAAGTATTTGCTCATTGTCGCAGTGAGGCGTGATTTTCTAATTAAGGGTGTCGCCATATTGGCAAAGTGGGTCTTTTGACACATGCGCAGTACAAACAGAAGATCACTTTGCAACCTGCAACACTGGAGTTCCCGAATTCTATGTGCATGTGCGTCGTAGTACAACATAAAATAACAGGAATTTTTGTTTTTGTTTTGGACTGTACTGTACTGTTATAATTGTAGACATGTTTTGTTTAATATTTAGCATTTACACTAAACGTAGGATCGTGCAAGAGAAATGCGCGCGCAGCTCAGGCACGAGCGTTGGACTATGCCGCATGATTATTACGTCAAACAATTGTCCAAACTGGCTTGATTGACATTGTTAGAAACAATATATGTTTATAAGCACCAAGATAATGTTATTAAGCACCATATGAACCAAGAGAAGCACCTGAACAAAATTTAGTGGTGCAGTTAAACCGCTAATTCATTTATGAATGTATTGGTGCTATAGGCTGCAGTAACACCTGTCGCCACACGTCACAGCTGCATCAAGCCTAGAGTCAGACCCTGCCCCCCTGGTTATTACAGTACAGTATGTGTGGTCTGGCAAATCCAGCAAGCTGTGCCAGGCAGACATCACATCAGTGACTCAGGGCCAATATGTGATGTGCATTAAGACAGCATCCACCCTCATTACACCACACAGGATGGATACAATGTGTTAGCTAAGTGCAAACTGAGATGTAATGAGAGGTATTACTTGTTACGATGCTAGGTTTAAGACCAAACTTTATATTCTTTATATATATATATATATATATATATATATATATGTTCTTTTGAACGCCACCACACAATCTGTTTTTAGTTTATCGGCCTTTGGTGTGTGCCAACCCTAGCTTTAGATCAATTCTGGCAACAACAAAAAAAAAAAGGTTGGTCAAACTGAAACAGGCCTGTCAATCTCCATTTCTTATTTTCCCAAATTAAACTGAAGTGATGTCATTAAATTTGGTCAAATTCTGACTTTGTGTTCTCTCAGTGATTGGACAGAATGAACACTCCAAAAGATATATTCTAGTGCTCTCTCTCTCTCTCTCTCTCTCTTTCTCTCTAACTCTCTCTCTCCATCTCTCTCTCTCTTTAAGTCTCTTACTCTCATACACACACACACACACACACACACACACACACACACACACACACACACACACACGCACACAAACCAACACACACACACACCTACACAAATCAGGGCAGCTCTCTTCACAATCCACCTTGGTAGAGTACGTCGACCGCGACCTCTACACCTCTCAGCAATCACTCCTATCGCAAGTTTCTTTCTTTGAATGCCCTTTTATCTTCTTTGTGCTGTCTTTAATAAAAAAACATTGTTTAAATCCTTTTCTGCTCTTGTGCGTGTAAAGGACATACTTATTTAGGTCACTGGCAATGTGGTTGTTGATGGTAAATGGACTGTATAGCACTGTTCCAACCTTCCGGCCACTGAAAGCGCTGTACAGTATTGCCTCACAGTCACCCATTCACACACACACACGTTCATACACCGATGGTGGTGTCAGCCATGCAATGTGCCACCTGGCCACCGGGAGCAGTATAGGGTTAGGTGCCTTGCTCAGAGACACCTCGACAGTGAGGTGAGTGTCCACAGGCTTCCAGTTACTAGTTCATGGCCCTTCCCAGCCCATTAGAGTTGCTATTCGACCTGCAGGTGGAGGAACATTTGCACTGCGGATGTTAACTTGACCTGCTGTCTCTCAGGCACAAATACACACATACTTTACATTCACACACATGCCTTGTGCAAAAGGGTCACAGCCAACTAGTGCTGAGGGTTGGTTTTTTTTTTACGTGGGCAAAACTTATTTTATTTTTTTATTTTATTTAATAGTTATTTTACTAGAAAATATTAACTGAGAGGAAAAAAAGTTACAAAAAAATTATTTAAAACACATAACACATAAGCCCTAATAAATGGGCACTAATATATTATAAAATAAAAGCAACGAAAATATAACATGCACAATTTCTAAAAGCACTGACAAGTAGATAGGCTCTTCAAGCATTTATATTTGTCGATAATAAAATACAGATTATGTTTTAATGATGGTTGTTTATATATATATATTATATTTTTTATTGGAATCAGATATTTCACCGCTTAATTTGTTTGCACTCGCCTTGTTTGCTCAAGATGTGTGAAGACCACCCTCTCTTTTCTCTACATCATAACTGTTCCACGATGCTGGCGCTGAAACCATGGCGACCGACGGGGTTAGACGCAAACTATGTTGGAAACAAACACTCGGGCGGAGCAGAGCGATTGACCGTGCTTGTCAAGGAAGAGAAGGAGGGTGAAGCGTTTATGTCCTTTTGTTTGGACAAGCATCTATTGAGTAGCAGTTGGTGTCATGCCAGCTGCTCTCTTCATATAGGCAGCGCAAAGTAAACCGCATTAGGCCTTGGGACGCCTTTTCTCCCATAACCCACAAACAGGGAGAACCGACAACTTCACATTCACTTGTGTCCCCCTAAGGACTTAGTTTTGTCAGACAAGAGCAATCGTTTATTCAAATGCCTGGCTTTATTCTACATCATTGCTTACCGAATGGATGCACTGCACATTGATAAAATGTGAAAGGTTTCCTTGATTAACTGATTATTACTTATATTATTACATATATTACATATATCATATTTATTGCTATTGATGTACAGTGTTTCGATACATTAATAATTAAACAGGTATACCAGCTAATGCACTATTATTATTTTTATTGATTAATTGATTAATTTTATTGTTTGTTTTCTCTTCACAGTGGGACACACAATCACTATCAATCTTCAAGTACAGGGAAGATGTCTGTGTGTGTGTGTGTGTGTGTGTCTGTGTGCGTGTGTGTGTGTGTGTGAGCTGCGGCCAACTGCAAAGCCTCAAGGTGGTGGGGGGGTGGTCACTCTAGAGAATTCGGCAGCTGAGAAATGTGTGAACTGATAACAGGGACCCCCGGAAAGCTTTCAGACCCATCACACACACACACCTCCCTGGGTCCTGTCCCCCACTTTAACCCCTAAACTCCCAGCTTTCTCCTGTTTACAG
>JAODUK010042366.1:0-20501 GCA_027564635.1 Typhlichthys eigenmanni
TAAAATGCATACAAATATGTGTAATTCTACTAACATGCAGCAATAATAACAATAGGGAGTTTTAACTTTGTTACATTTGCTAACAATTTCCTTTGCTATTTCCGCATTATTGATGGCCCTTAAGGCACATTGTTTCTCTGAGTTAGGCTTATTGTCTTTGGCTATTCTGCCTGCCCCTATGGTCTGCACACCTCTGATGATTAAACTGAGAGATTAAGCATTTCCTCCATGACCCAATACTTACACAAGGGGATGCTGAACTGTGGTTCTGTGTTTCCTGCATAACCAAGCGTACACAATAAAAGGGATATACTGTATATGTATTAATGTAAGCTAAGATCTAAAGAGGAAAAATGTATCATGCACAAGCATACATTTCTTCCAACCCAGAAAAATAAATAAAATCACATACAGGAAGTTACTTGCTGCAAATGCCCATAGGATGTGCCACGTTGCTTGTTCGGGCTATGGTCGGCTGGGCTCCGTGTAAATTAAACCCAGCCACCAGGCGTTCGCCAGCGAGCCCTCCCTCTGGGCCTGGCTCCAGACGGGGGCCCCAGGCTTCTTCCAGGCAGGGTAACCTCTCTTATTTTTAGATTTAACATAAGGGTCTTTTGCATTGTTAGTCTGGCCCCTCCCCTGAGAACACTTTGCCTTGGGAGACCCTACCAGGAGCACAAGGCTCCAGACAACACAGCTCTCAGGCTCACAGGGACAGACACCACCGCGATAAGGTGTAAATAATATGGGAAACTAATTAATGAAGCATGCTGGTGTGCCAGGTTAGAATAGAACTGGATCAACTCAACTCTCATCTGGTTTAACACAAATTTAAGATGAAAACTTTGACGAAATATATTATATATATTAAAATGTGACAGGCACACCCGTTCTTATAGGCCTATTTCAAGGCAAGGCAATGCAACATAGTATAGTACAATATAGCCTACTGTCACTGCAGCAAACTGTTGCCGTGAAATTAGCCTCTCCCTCCTTCCCTCGTTTTCTTGTGATCTGGAACATTTTGGCCCCAAAGTGAAAACTCACGCAGAAGGTAGGTAGACGTAGATACTCAAGAAATAATTAAAATGTTTTTCTTGAATCATTACACACAGTGGAGGACGAGTAATTAAAGCACAAAATAGCGTTTGCAAGTTAAGTATTCAAACAATGCAAATGTGCATCAGTTCTTATTTAATAAACGCAAAACGAGAGCATCAGCCACTTGTAAAGTTCTACAGTAAGTCCCGCCTACATTTGGGCCACGTGGGTTTGAATACGGAAATGCCTCATTTTCGGTTTGGCGAGTTGTTTTGTTCCTAAACAAAGTCGTAGTTAATCGCACCGCGGCCAAATGACACGACAAGGCTGACCGGTTCAGTATATCAATATCTCTTTGTGGTATTTGTTTTATATCGGTCAAAATTAGTAGGAATGGGCCCAGGATAAACAAACGAATTATCCAGAAATACGGGGTTTCGGGTGGGGACAGTTGTGGAGGGCCCCACGGCTGCAAAGTGAGCTGCAGCCGGGTGTTTCTGACGAATTCGCCGGCCTTTGTGGCAAGATTGGAATATCGGTAGGATTATTTAAAAGTCAAACCTTCTAAGTAGTTAATTCTAACGTTGTATTGTGAATTTTGATTAAACAACTGACCAGTGTCGGTAGGTGTCATGGTGTATTATTTAATTTGCTTAACGTTAAGTCGATGTTCGGTAGCTAACTCGGTTGTAGCTTGGCTGTACTGTAGCTAATGCCATTAGCAAGCCGATACTAAGCGGCTGGAAAGATTCTAGAAAACACGTAAGAGCATTTCAATAGAATATTACCGTAGCTGCTCGCCAAAGCTCTGCTGTTTTGTCGAATATTGTAAATAGCATTTGATGTCATTTTTATTGTTGTAATTAGTTTAGTTGCTCCATTCCAACTTGACCACAAGAATGAATAATGTTGCTAAATAAAATGAACACGTACAGTACGGTACAACACTGGTGCTTAAACAAAAGAAACACCTAGAATACGCAGCCACTCCTGTAGCCTCATCTAATATTTGTGACAAGGCACATAAACCTAGTAAACAATCTGTTATTTGTGTGGTGTGGGGATTCAAATACGGATTCCTTGGCAGACTATCCCGATTATATATCTTTTTTTTTTTATTGTTATATTTGTTACATTTCTTGACCATTTAAGATAGCTGTCTACTTCAGCCAGGGTAATGGAAATAATGCGAGGACCGTTACTAAGTGGGCCACCACCAGGTTTTATTCACATGACATGGTGCATATGTGAAATCAGCTCAGTTAGATTGTGTTGAAGTCAGAAGTAAATTGCAACATCTTTCTTGCTCAGTGTAGTTTTAGTTTAGAGGAAAAGCCTAACTCATGATAATATGCCCGGTTTGCCCTTGTAGTTTTTCCATTAGTAAAATACAGAACTTTGTGCAGCAGCACGACCCATTGTTTCCAGAGAACCATCATCAGAAGTGCATATATCCACCACAGTGTAATCTCTTCCCTCAGCCATCCCCTCTCCTACTAAACCCACTCACCCAGCAATCCTGATTCTGTTCCGGGAGAGTTCATATCCGCACCATCGCCAAGATAGCCGGGCCGGGCAGAAAGAGGCACACCTCAGACCCAGAGCCCAGCAGCGAAAGTGACTCCAGTGAAGAGCGGCCCCTCAGCGCCAAGTGCCTGAAGATGGCCAGCATCAGTGGGAGGAGCGTGGCCAGTGGCGCTGAGCCGGTGGGCCGTCGCGGAGGGCCACAGCCCCACCAGCAGGGCATCAGCATGGCCTCCAGCACCAGTAAGAAGAAACAGAAAGACAGAGCCAACCAAGAGAGCAGAGAGGCAAAGAGGGCAGCTGCTGCTGCAGCAGGAGGGATCAACACAGAGGTCAAGAAAGGTCAGTGGAACTCTGTTGCTGCCATGCTGCCAGTTATGTTTTTATCCCATGCCCTTCTGATCAGTGGTCGTCGAAGATGCATCCTAGTGAATCATGTCTGATTGTTGCGAACTGGATCCCCCATGACCAGCCGCATGACGCAAGCATGGAGATGAAAACATACTAGAGATACTGTGGTTTGTGACACACCCACTAATTAGACAGGAGTGAGCACATGTGTTGAATGTGGCAAGTGCCCTGTTCACAGCTTTGAATGTGAAGCCTTGAACTGAAAAGGGCAGAAACACATAACATGTATAACGTTTTGATGCATTTAAAACGTTTAACTGCAGAAATATTTAAGCAATGCCCCGGTGCAACATGTAACAAACATATCTATACCTAATCTGTGGCTGTTTTGGCTGTACATTTGTACGGAATACCACTTTAGAATGGTGGTTCATTGGAGCTGTGGTACCACTCTGGTTTATATGGTGTAGCTCTGTTAATTGTACCAGTGAGATCTTGCCTCACTGGTCGTATGGGATAATAAACAATGGTTTATATTCTTATCGTGTACTTAAACTTGTACAGCAAATTTTTTTATGCCAATGTTCGTAGCCAAACAAATAAGTTTCTTGACACCTGAGCTTACTGAATTGTGTTTAGGTTTATGTGTTTATACTAGGGATAAATGGCAGGACAGTGAGCTGTTATTTGGTTAAGAACTATGGGGCTCTGATGGTATAGCGATGCTGAGAAATGATCAGAATGCATAGCAGTTTGTTTACATTTAGTTTTTTTAATAGAATGTTAACCTAAAACTACCAAAACAAAGAACCCCAGGAACAGTTGCATGCTGACTACTACTATAATACTGGGGGTTTGGAGTTATGTGTAAAGCTGGCCCCACACTACAGGGTTTTTAGCCCGATTGTGGATCCGATTTTCCCCTCCCAACAAACGCGAGGGGCGAGGCTGGTCGGAACCGATCATCTGCCCAAATGATCCTGTAGTGTGAGGTGTTTACAGACTGAATATTATCGCTGACTTGAAATCTCCTGTAGTGTGAAGGGTACAGCGATTGGAACGCAAGCATTATCTCGCAATAGCCAATGAGACGTGAGCTGACTGGGAGTCACAGCAACGTCACCATAGATACTAGCAACCATGTAGGGCACGTAGCTTCCATAGCTGTAGTCTACCTTCCAGATCGCGCTGCTAAATTAAATAAACAAGTCAAGATTGTCCTGTTTTCTCAGCCATGAGTTGACTTCAGTTTTGTTTCTCTGTGCATGATATGTAGCACACTCAAGTGCTACTACGGCAACGGCAATCTGTGTATTGACGGCATGATTGATAGTCCACCTCCCTGTTTGTTTTGCTCACGTTTGATACACGAGTTTCTGTGAGATCCCATGTCCCTGGAATCACCAAGTGTGTGTGGTCCTGCAACTTGACTGAATCGTCTAGTGTGTGGTTATGTAGGATAAAAATATAACATATCATTCAAAGATGTCATTATGTCTGTGGTACCCAACATTTTTAAAATTGGTTAAGATTTCAAAATCCTGTAGTGTGTGGCCAGCTTAAGTCCGTTTCTTTTGGATTGTGATTTCTTGCAATAATTAATATTCTACTACACTACTTGAGCATAGCTGATGCAATTCTTAACTATCAATGGGATGGCGTGAGACAGGAAAAAATATACATGTAGGCTATTTCTCTTATTGGTATATTGTACAGCGTGCTACGAAGAAATGACCTGTGCCAATGTGCCATGAATTAAATTATCATTATCAACGTGCAATTTTTGCGTCTGTGAGAGACGCGTGTGCGAGCTGAGAGGTACATAGATGGTGGATGGTAGTTGTAGTTTTTCATGCGATAAACAATAATATCCATGTATGAGCAATGTATGAGCAGGCGGGAGAAAATATGGCCAAACAGCGTAATATATTGGTTTTGTATGAAGTTGTCCCTTTAATTTACAGTTATGGGCAAATGCAGAAAATGTTAGTCTATTGTTTTTCAACATGAATGTCTTTTTCCAGTCAGATAGTTCTGTTTAAAGATGGTCGGCACTATGGTTGTTTGTACAGATGGTACATACGTTTTATAATCTGGAGTACTCTTAATACAATTTGGTGACGTGTGCTACAAAAACATCAACCTCTCTAGCACATGCTCAAATTACTACTACAGTAGTCTAGTCATTTAGTAATTTTCTAGTCTAGTCAGACTAGTCACAGTAGTACTACTACAGCCCTAATGTTGAAATACTTGTAATGCAAAAAAAACAATGTTAAATTAACTTTGACTTTCTGTTTAATGTTGTTTTATGTAGACCTAACTATACGGTTATAAGCTAGGCTACTAGTCCACGTAGCTACCTTCAATGTAATATGGAACACTACAGCCGTTTGGCTATCGACGGGACAGGAGTTATTTTTCTGGGATTGGGATGGGACAAGAATTGTTTTGATAAGTCATGGGACAGGAACATTTTTGTGGGAGTGGGATGGGACAGGAGTGCAAATCTACTCCCAGCACACGCATCTACTGTACTACATCTTCAGTTTAAACTGTAATATAGTGTTTGTATGATCGATGGGTTTGACTCTGGTTTGTTCCTGGAGACAGAATTGCCAATTCAGCAAATATCATGTTCCCTGTAAGCCCTTGACCAATGACTCTCAAACCATATGTTGTTCAGGAAAAGGTCCCTTTCCATACACACAGATCCACATGGATGTTTATTATGCAGGTTTTCATTTAATTGGGCAACTATAACATGATGGCGTAGCTTGACCACCTCAGGGTGTGTCTGTGTGGTTGAGAATCAATCTTACAATTTTTTGGCACATGCTAGCAAAGATGAAATCTGGCTTGCTGGTTATATAGTTAAGCATGCATGACCTCGCTGAAACTCTGTTCTCAACTTTTTGCATGCTTATAGGTAAAGTTACTTAAGCTTAAAGTTTCACTTCTTGTGGCTTTCTGCTGGTGCTTGCACGTCGGCTGCGCTGTCTGTGCTTTAGTCAAGTGTAATCAGAACTGCGCGAGTCAGAGGCAGGTTTTCACCTGGGAAACTGGGTACTGTCAAGGTCACGAGAACACTCTAGCTCTCCCACTCTATCTTCCCCATTCAAACATCAACTAACATAAGTCCAGACAAGTTAGTACAGTATCACAAATCTGTTTTCATTCAATGGTGGTGAGAATCTGTGAACTGTTTGGTGTTATTTGAGTCAAGCTGCCTTGAGCAGGATGACTACCTGATCCTAATTGTCAAATGTTTATACTAGAAATGTCATTGTAGTAATATTATTATGAAAACTTTAATAAAAGAATTCTCCTTACGTGCTCGATCCTTAGCTCGGTGAGGCAGATAATGGAAAATTAAACTCTCATTAATGGTCATTCTCAAAACAAAAACACCCCTTCAATGCCATAGGGTGTTCCCTCAGAAGCTCCAACCCACACATTGGGAAGGCATTACCATGGTTAAGGTATTGTTGTTCCGTGCGGTCTGCACCACCTTTTTTGTGCTCTTATACAGTATATGGAGGCAGGGCTGTGTAGAAGTACCGGATCATATTTTCAGCACGCACAAGAAACGCTAAGCTAGCGGACTTCCGGGGAGATATTTGGTGAATTTGACAGTATTATCTTACAGATTGTTACAATATATTTTAAATGGCACAGTTAAAGAAAATAAATCCTACATTGTGTGACAGAATGTGGGTGGAACCATTGCTGGCGGTCACATGACACTCTGGCGACCTACTACTTTTTTGCTTATGTGGTTCCCTAGGCACTGTTGACGTTACCGCGTCGACAGCCATGTAAGCATTGCAATCCACTTTCTGTTTGGCAATGGAAACCATAGCTCCTGGACAGCTTCTTCTGTTCGAACATGTAGAGAGTATGAAGGCCAACATTAGTTAGCCTAGTAAGTAACACACAATAGGCTGGTCTTATGAGTGTTAGCTTACTCCTGTGCAGTCGTGTTATGGACCTGAGCACATTTTGCCCTCCGTATCATGAGCGCTATGGCAGCGCTGCCCTGGAAATATAAGCCCGTCCAGCTGCAAGGGATTGGGTGTTAGTGGCGACCTTTCACAGGCGAGAGGGAGAGGCAGGGGAAGGCTCCTTATCTGTTGTTGTAGACTAAATCAGGCCATGGGTGTTGGTACGTACGTATGCAAGCTCCCTCGTTGGACTGCTGCATAGCGGCTGTGGTCATTGCAGTGCTGCTAGAATGTTGCTCTCTTGTACTGCACAGCTACCTATGCACAAAGGTATTTCTTAGTTGTTGTTGTTTATGGGTGTGCGCATGGGTTTTGACATATCTCGCTTGAATCCCGCTTTTATTCTGAAATGTGGGTTCATGTAGCGGCCCCATTCTTCTGAGTACTACACATAATGTGTGGTTTGCTGGACCCACATTTATGTAGCCTGGTTTGACCTATGAGTGTGTGTGCGTGAGTTTTGAAAGGGTTTCTAATGGAGTGTGTCTGTTTCCTGGTCGTGGCCTATCTGCCTCATGGCTGCTGGCCTGGCCCCTCCTCTCCTCCTTGTGCGTCTGCCAGATCCGTTTGTGGACTGGAAGCAGAACGCCAACGAGGTGATCGTCAGACTGCGCTGTGGAGAGGGCGTGCAGCGCACGGAGGACGTCGCCGCGCACTTCACAGACACGCACTGCAGCGTGCACTTCCCAGGTCAGTTGGATGTGGAGCCGCCACACGTCATTTGGATCTGTTCCTTGGAAGTAAATCATAGAACCTCCCGTTAATCCACGACACGGTATTGTCCCTGTGTGGTGCAATCACCTGTCAAGTTTATTTATGTAGCCCTTCAACACATTCTCAAAGGGCTGCACAAGCCCAACTTGCAATTACATGTTTATTTAAACCCCTAATGTGAACACTGGATCTGTAGTCAAACTTCCTTTTCTAATAGTTTTGGTATCATTAAGTCAGTCATTGCCTCCCCACACTGATTGTTGTCTTCCCAGATGGCCGCCAGTGGGACTGTCGCTTGCAGGAGGAGATTGAATCCTCCTGCAGCAGAGTGCAGTACAAGGAGAAGGGAGGCTTGTTGGCCATTAGTATGCACAAGAAGATTCCCTTCCACATCTGGCCTTCACTTATGGTGAGAGACACCCACGTGTGATAGCTGTTGGCATGGTGCATAACCATGCCAACCATGCTTTCCCTTCAGTTGTGTACAAATAAATGTATGTTTGCTGCCTTCTTGACTAGAACCAAAATCCTAACAAGGAAACAAGAGACATTGAATAATGCATACAAAAGAGGCTAAACATGCTATCCATGCATTTTTAAGGTTTAAAAATAAAGAGTTTCTTTTGTTTCAGCTGTTATGTTGCTTTTCAAGCAGTTGTATTTCAGGCTTCTGTACTACGAGATGTTTAAGCCCTCTTGCCACATCTCCACACCGCACTTTGTTTATTTGTTGTGTACTGTTTTAATCTGGCTTTAATGGTGCAAATAAATACAATGTGTGTGTATTCCCTTGCATAGCCTTCTCAAATATGTGTGTTATGCTAGAACTACACTAAGGCGTGGACTAGCGACTGGGTGTGTCCCACGCACGTGTCCCGCGCACGTGTCCCGCGCACGTGTCCGGCGCACGTGTCCCCCACGCTCTTTCAGCTACCTTCTGAGTCTGTGCGGACAATGCAGAAAAAAGCAACAAGGAAGTTGTGGGACTATTACTGACAGCCAGTAAAGAGCAAACCACAACACTGACACCAAAATCTAGTAGCCTAGTGCTTGCGTTATCAAATGTAGGCCTTTCTATGCCTTTTGCTAATTTAATTTTGAATTAAGACGAAGGAGTCATAGGAAACCTAAACAGGCAAGCAACACGGCGCATATCCATCCATTTGCTGTGATTTGGAGGTATCATGTTGAAATGCAAACAGTCAACAGTTTACTTGCTTTTGGGCTGCTGAAAAAAATAAATCATCTCAATGCCGATTCTAAATTTGAATGGCTATAAAAAGTTGATGGAGCATCGGGTTTCGGTTGATAGGAACGGTTGATCCAGCGGCTACACCAGAGTCAACCAGCACCCTGGCGATTTCTGTTGATAAGCAGTCACTCCCATACGCACAAGCGAAAATCGCTGCAGTGTAGTTCTATCTTAAGAGTTTGTAGTGACTTTACAGTGTGTTGAAGTTTGGCTTTGTCTCGACCTGCCTCCATGTAGTCTAACAAGAAGGAGAAGGAGCCACTAGACGCACATGCTAGCAGCGGAAACGAGCAGTTGCCTCCACCCATGGCCACCAGCGAGGCGGGGTCCGTCTCCACAGAGACGGCCCAGGCCCCGCCCCCGTCCTCTCCAGTGCACAGCGAGCCACGGCGGGGCAGCAGGGCCGAGCGCAGCGCCAAGCGTTCCCTGAAGAGCAAAGCGTCCGGGCCAAGGGCCTGTCCTGGGGATGCCACCAGCAGCACCAAGCCTGCGGGAGGCGCCACAGGGGAGCCCCTAGATTCCAGCGCCACGCGCTCCCCCGCGCGGCCCACCCCCAAGGCCACGCCACCCTCACAGCAGCCCGAGGTCCGGGCAGAGAGGCCGCTCACTCCTGCAGTAGGCCCCGCCCCCCAAAGCATTGTCAACAACACTCGGGTACCCTGGCAGCACAAACACTCACCCACCCCTCCCTCCCATAACACATAACCAGACACACCGGTTTGACAAGGAATCTAGCTTCAACCTATTCATTGTGTTGTGTGTATTCTTGCATTACACGTTGTCAAGCGAGACACATCGTTTGAGTTGAATTGCATTGAAGGATTCTATTTAAATTCTGCAAATCTTTCTTTATGTTATGGTTCAAATGGTTGTCACTTCAAACTGCACAGTGCCCTGGTGTCTGTTTGAAGTATTCCTCACATACATGTGTACATTTTTAAATAATATGGAGAAAGACGCCTTCTGGTGGTGGGACATTCACAAAAAGGGATGTTTTGTATTTAGTGATTCTCCCTGTCCCCCACCTAGGTGGAAGAGAGCCCAGCCCAGTCCCCAGACACAGAGACCAAGTACAGGGCACCTGCAGATGGCGCCGGTGCACTCCCAGCAGCCTCCGGGGCTCAAAGCCACCTCAATCCCAGCTGCCCCGTCAACGCAGCGCCCCCGTCTTCTCCAGAGAGGGCCGGCCACTCCCCGTCGAGGCGGACCGACTCTGAGCCAGAGAAGGAGCCGGTGGACGCTGGGGGGTCTCAGGAGGAGCCCTGGCCCGCCCCATGCCACACAGGGGCAATAGCACTCCCTGCCCCGCTTCCCAAGCACACCCAGGTGTCGGGGCTAGCCCTGAACCAACAAAGCAGCATTGAGGAGGAGGAGAAGAGGGACCAGTCAAAAGAGGAGCCTCCTCTGGCGACCAAGCACGAGGAAGGTCAGTGGAGAATGTTGTGAGGTCAAGCTTAAACAAGGGGATAATTCAACATGTCGTCATGGTAATGATGGAGTTTGAGTCCACAACTCAGCTGCATAGTAGGATTTGCACTCCGAGCATTCTAAAAAGCCCCATTTGGAAATGCTGTGGGTTTTTGGTCAGTATACAACCTCACATTTGTATGCAAGCTACAGTTAAACTACTATTCCACCTCCAGCAGCATCTCGAAACTTAAACTATCAAATAATATATCATTATGATTCATTAGAGAAGGGGGAGGGGAGGACATTGTGTGTTAGATCTCCAGACTAACTTTTCCCACTAGTAGCACTGATGCTCCTTACTGACATTTTTAGGAGCACCAGGACAAAAGTTAGGCGCAACGCAGCTCATTCATATTTTTCAGTGTTTCTTCTAGGTCGGATCTTTTCAGCAGTGAAGGGGGGAAAGGGTAGTTGCACCTTGGTGGTGCTCATGTAGCCTGGCTCCGCCCGACAATTGCTCTCAGATACATTTTCTAAGATGAGATTCTATAGTCTGTAAACCCTGCGAGCATTAGTTTTCACAGCTACCCTGCTGGCGGACCAATCACAGTGGGTTAGTGGGATGACGTCAAGCATGTTTTGAAATGGTGGCAGAGCTAGATGAGGCAATCAAACTGGTTGTAGCAACGCCTATTGGTTAAACGCTGTCCACTAGTAATCATAGGTCAGATCAGGTCAGGAAACAACTGTTAACACTTTCCAATGGGAGCATTGCAAGATCTTAATTCTAACATTAATTAAACTTCCTGTAACATTTTTGATTGTTTCAGTTCCAGAGCCCATGGTCAACTTGCAGTTTGTGAAGAATGATTCGTACGAGAAAGGCACAGATCTGATGGTCGTCAACATCTACATGAAGGGCATCTTCAAGGATACGGCAAGGGTTATTTTCAGGGAACAGGACTTCACCCTTATCTTCCAGACCAGGTAATGGCCACAGCAGAGAGGCACTGCTTCAAGGCACAGCAGTACAGTATTTTCTTAAAATACCAGTTACTAATGGGGCTCTCACTGTCTGTTTCAGTGATGCTCATTTTCTACGCTTTCATCCTGACTGTGGACCAAATACGGTTTTCAAGTGGCAAGTCAAACTCAGGTACAGTGCATTTCCTAATCCACAATACAAAGTAATGGTGAAGGTTGTTTAATTGACACATCTGTCAGTCTTCTTGCTGTGTTTGGACTGCACCAGTGTGCTCAGATCTTTTCCCATGCATCCGTCAGGAATCTTATTCAGCCAGAGCAGTGTGGCTACTCCTTCACCCCGTCCCGCCTGGACATCACCCTGAAGAAGAGGCACAGCCAGCGTTGGGGAGGCTTGGAGGCCCCAGTCACACAAGGTCTGCTGCCTGGCTTCTAACTCTGTTGGTGCTATACAGTCATATCTTCCCCTTCTCAAGGAGCAGTGGATTTCAACCCTGGTCCTGGGGACCCTCTGCCCTGTATGTTTTAGATGTCTTAGGGTTGAAAACCCCTGGTTAAGAGGTAATCTAAAGCAGGGTGTCCGCGGGGGTCTTAAAAAGTATTAAAAGGTAATGAATCAATTTAGCGAAAATTATGGCAATTGTTCATGGTATTCAATTATGCTGATATTATTTTCAATGTGAAAATATTTTGTCCAAAGCGTTTGTATGGTCAAATCATTGGGAATCATTTCATTTGACAAGTTTCTATTTTAATATTATCTTATTATATAATATTATTTATTTTTATATACATACATGTAGCATCTACACGGTACATATTTTTCTACCGTCATATCGCACAGCCCTATCTATATGGTATAGACACCTTTTAACATCACATTGATGTGCTGCCTGGTGTGTCAGACACATGGTCATCCCGCTGCATGTAGGGTTGGGTATCGACCAAATTATGTCTGTACTACCGAGTACCAATTGATTGAGGTAAAATCAATCGGTACCGTGAGTGAGATTACATCATCCCTGCACAGCCTGCAGCTTGTTCAATGTTCACCACAATCACGTCTACGGCGAGCCAAAAACAATCACAGGTTTACCTTTTTTCTGTACTCCCACTTAGTTCCGTAGTTCACGGAGAGTTACATTTCTCCAGCGCTGGCAGCAGGAGACTCGACAGAAAATAATTAAGTAATTAAGTTCTGGGCTGGCCTGATTATAGATTGCTCAATTACTCACAAATACTTTCATCAAAGCTTCATTTAATTTATATATTTACTGTGCAATGCGTGTCTGTGTAGGCCTACTGTCGCACACGCATGCTGTGAACATGACATTAAGAAAGCATGGAGTTTAGGGTTGGGTACCGAACTTGGTACTTTTAAGAGTACCGACCGAATTGCGATCCCATCAAGGGGACCCAATCACGGCACAACATCGCTTCCAGCTCTCGGCAAAACATTGTCGGCGGTTTGTGTAAAACATTACATAGTTGGAGTTGAGACTGGAGCAGTGAGATAAACAGACGCTGTAGAATCGGCGACAGCAAACTCTTGCGGCGGTATGATAGAGCTAACCTGACATGCCAGAGGAATTGTTGTCACAAGTAACAGCAAAATTAAACGGAAGCTCGCAAGATCATGGTGGGCTCGCGAGGCTGATAGAGCAGGAATTAGATCACGTCTCCGGTTTCAGATCAAACTAGGCCTATTGTTTATAACGGCAATACTTACACCGTCCTAATTTTGGATTTAACCCTGTAGGCTACAACTACATTTAAAGTCACTATGAAAGTGCCACGCTAACGTAAAATAACGTCTTTCTGCTTTGGAGAATGTAGTTCATACACAGCATAGACAATAGCAGGGTAGGGGACGTTCAAGAAACCTCAGGGAGGCACAGTTCAATAATGCTTACATTAGGCTGTAGGCTAAACCATAACTCCTAAAACATGTTGTTTGTAAAGAGTAAGTCAGGCAATTTTTTTCCCTAGGCAACATTAAATTAAATGAATAAAAATTATTATTACAAAGAGTAAAGTACCAAAAAAAGTACCGTTGAGGTACCGGTACCGAATTTGAGTTACCGTACCGGCACCGGTATCGATTCTAATGTAAACAGTACCCAACCCTAATGGAGTTCTGCTTATAAACTTGTTTAAAACATATGTATATGATTTAAACTTGTTAAAGTAGACACGCTACACGTTTTTTGATAGTGAGATTCTTCAGATCATTTTAACATCAAAGTAATGACCTAATTTAGATTTACCCAGCATGTAAACCAAGGCGACTGTCTCATACCTTATTAAGTTGGAAGCGGTCATTAAATCAGAATGTCTATTCATTCATTTATAATCCTTCAAAGGGTCCACGATGGACCGTCTACCGATTAAGAATGAATCCAAGTGAATTTTCTCCTGTGGAGCCGATGGTTCACATCGTTTGTCAAATGAAGACGTCACTTTTAAAACTGACAAATAGGTCTACTCCTTGCGCCTAGGTGTTTCCTTTCATTACCTGTCTACAAAATATAATTGTTAGCTGAATGAAAAATAGTGAAACTATGTCAAGTAGACTCGTATCTGAAAGGCACCTTGTCTCTGTGTTTAAAATGTAAGCCACAGTTAACACGGCTCCGACCTAATTAACTATCTCTCCTTAAGTCTAGAGTAAACAAAGAAAGAGGTAGGCCTACTTATTATTCTAAAATATAGATAATATGCATACTGGCTTAAATTATCAATTTAGTAGTATTTACCTTTTTGTCTGAGCAAGATGTGTGAAAGCAATTAAATAAAGGCCCACATAGGCCTGTCCAGTGATTAAAGCAATAAGAGCTTAGTCTCTTGATTTGGGTTTTGTATTTTGATAAAATTAACCACAGAAAATAAAATGCCAGGTCAATATGTGAAACCTAAGCCATTCATGTTATTATATACAGTGCATGACAGTCTCTCTCATGCACACCCACGCACCCACGCGCGCACACACACACACACACACACACACACACACACACACACACACACACACCTACACCTCACAGCAATGCACAAAATAACACAGAATGCAAAAATACCAAGTAGTGTAATTAGCAATTAGAGCAAAAAATGCACCAATCCAATGCAGCAGTTATGGCTATATTAAGTTTAGTTTTGATGGCAAGAACTGTGTTTGTAGCCTACCTGAATTTCCCGTCCTAATTGCACTTAAATGCACAACATTTGTTTAGTTTTGACATATATATTGTATACAATTTAGGCAAATATAGATTTTTTTTTTTTTTTTTTTTTTGTTCCTTATATGATGACATTTCTTATTTTCTCTTTTGTGTATGTACTATTATTCTTTACTATAGAAAAATATATTATTAGATTCATCGTTGGAATAATTGTTTGTTTGTAAAGAGTCAGTCAGGCAGTTTTTCCCCATAGGCAACATGTAATTACTATAATGTTATTACAGAGTAAAATACCGAAAAATGTGTTCAAATGTGAACCATACCCGACCCTAACTGCATGACCCTTAACGTCTAACCTCAAGCTCCATCCTCCTCTGTTTAAGGTGCAGTGGGTGGCGCCAAGGTTGCTGTGCCATCCAGCCCTGCCGCCATAGAAAAGAGCCAGCCAGGCAGCAGCCAGCACAGCCTGCCGGCCAACGAGGAGCCGCCGCGGGCAGGTGAGGACAAGGCCAAGACCCCGCCGCTGGACACGATGGCGCCGCGCTCCATCTCCGAACACATGTCCCTCAACAAGACGGAGCCCCCGCTGGCCATGGTGAGTAGCTGCACACACAAGCTGATGATGGGGGATAGGAGCGCGTGGCTAACGCTGGCGCTGGTGTGCTCCTCACAGCCCAAGCCCACGTGCATGGTGCAGCCCATGGCGCACGCGCCCCCCCTCAGCAGCGAGCGGCACGAGGAAGAGGAGGAGAAGAAGGTGTGCTTGCCCGGCTTCACGGGGCTGGTCAACCTGGGCAACACCTGCTTCATGAACAGCGTCATCCAATCCCTGTCCAACACCAGAGAACTCAGGGACTACTTCCACGGTCAGTGGGCTCTCTAGAGGATGCTTAGCTCCAGGAAGAAACACCCTGTAAAGCTGTTCTCTTCCTTTATACTTTTTATATACGTGAGTGCAACAAATAGAATGTTATAAAACTTTTAATAATATTTAGTTACATATTGTTTGTTTTAATATCTGATGTAGGCTACATAAATGTGGATAAGGAAGCCTGTTTAAATTTTTACTTGTGGACACCTGACATTTTTTGGCTTTTACCAGCTTGTTGACATCAGGTATCAGTATCTAGCCTCGCAACCTTATCCTGATCTCGCAAGGCTTTAGTATAGTTTGTCCGTGGAGTTGTGACAGCAATTCATCTGGCATATCAGTTTAACCAGTTTCTGGGCAGTTGCGATTTTCATTACGCAATTTAAATGTCTGTCAGCCGATTGTGCGATTTAGACTTGTTAATGTTCACCACAGAGAATGCTCATATAGGTATTGTAAGAATAAACCACAAAGGAGAGCAAAGGCAGATTAATGTGCAGTGAGCAAGATACAATGGCAGGTTCTAAGTACAATACCTTACAATCATGTTGGTGAAAGGAACAGGTAGATATAGGCTACTGAAGCCCACGGGTGTTTAGTATTCTGGTGATTGAGGCCTGGTTGGTGCGTAATGCCCAGATGGCTGGGTCCCGAGTGGCGAGAGCGTACAGGAGGCGGGCGAAGTTTGGCGTGAACGGGGAACGGCCCTCACATACAAAGTATCTTTGATGCTAAGGCTGTCATCTTTGTGTAATTTGGTGTCAGGCATTGATAGGATTCCAAACCAACATACGCAAATGTTTCCTTAAACGATGCGCTACACTGCAGTTCGATAAAATAAAATGTTCTTAATAAAATATTTCTATTTAATACCATGTCGGGGGCCGAGTGAAACATGCTGGCGGACATATATTCAGTGTTTAACAGTTATTCTATTCTATATAAGTTATTCTAGGTCTAGGTTTTTAGTTACAGTACATTCTCGTCTCTCAAGTCGACCTGGCTCCTATTATGCTGTTAAAATACTTGAGATGCATGTTCTCCCTGAGATACTGTGGAGCGTGCACGTTCCGTCCAGCTGCATGATCCAATCCAGCTCTTTTGCACGCTGAACAGACTGCAGTTCACGTGCGCTGTACTTCTCCGAGGTTGACGTAGATCCTCTCTGTGTGTGTGTGTGCGTGCGTGCGTCTGTCCCTGCAGATCGAGGCTTCGAGGCAGAGATCAACTGTAATAACCCTCTGGGTACAGGAGGCAGGCTGGCCATTGGCTTCGCTGTGTTGCTCAGGGCCCTCTGGAAAGGAACACACCACGCCTTTCAACCCTCAAAGCTGAAGGTAAACACACACACACAACAGCGGGACCTGGTCTGGTCCCAGTCTGGCTTCTGCTCCTGGGCAGGACAGTCTTCCATTCCATCTGACTCCTCTGTGCCGGCCCACAGGCGATCGTGGCCAGCAAAGCCAGCCAGTTCACAGGCTACGCCCAGCACGACGCCCAGGAGTTCATGGCCTTCCTGCTGGACGGCCTCCACGAGGATATGAACCGCATCCAGAACAAACCCTACACGGAGACGGTGGACTCTGACGGCCGTCTGGATGAGGTGCGCTGGAGACACGGTGGTCGCCCTCTTCTCTCCTGAGCATGCATAGTCCAGCGTGCATTACGTTTCAACCACCCTCAATACGTTGACACACAATTTCAGCCCAGTGAAACAGCGCTTCAGAATGTGTTTGTGTAATTGGTTATTTCCCAGTAGTCAAACTGGCTGCTTTGCCTGCTGGCAGTGGTCCAGAGGTGGAGTTTCTCTGGGGAGATGGAAAATACATAGTGAGGGGAAGTCGGTAATGCCGTGCGTGTGTGCTTTAAAACCAGTGGTACTGTCCTTAATGCATTTGTGTTCAATAGATAACATGAACGTACCTTTTTTTAAAGGGGTGCTTATGGCCAGCTGAGCCTACAGCTTGATATTACCGTTGGTAGTCCTGTACTTCAACGTACGTGTGTCCAGGTGGTGGCTGAAGAGGCATGGCAGAGGCACAAAATGCGGAACGACTCCTTTATAGTGGACCTCTTCCAGGGCCAGTTCAAGTCCAAGCTGGTGTGCCCCATGTGCTCCAAGGTTAGCGCTGACATGCTTGTGCTGTCAGGGGAGGCGTGTCCCCTGTTCTGCTACTGAACCGGCGTCCTGGTAACGCTCGTGTCTGGTTGTCCCATCTAGGTGTCCATTACCTTTGACCCCTTCCTCTACCTGCCTGTACCGCTGCCCCAGAAGCAGAAGGTCCTCACAGTCTTTTACTTTGCAAAAGAGCCTCATAAGAAGCCTGTCAAGGTGAGATAATATCGCCGTCTACTTTATGCACCTTGCATATAATAGGTTCTCTGAGGAGAAGCTCATTTTGTGTGTGTGTGTGTGTGTGCGTGCGTGCGTGCGCGCGTTCTGTCAGTTCCTGGTCAGCGTGAGCAAGGACAACTCCAGTACAGCAGAAGTCCTAGAGGCCATCTCCAGGAGTGTGAGAATTAAGCCGGAGAACCTCCAGCTGGCAGAGGTAGAACAAATTGCCTTCTGGGAAATGGGAGTTCCAAGACAGCATTAGTCTATATGTCAATCAATTAACAGTCTTAAATGCTGTTGTTGAAGGGCTGGGTGCCTAACTACCAGAATAGTGCTAGCGGGCCCACATACGACAGTACAGTATTTCCTAGGGCTGAACGATTAATCGTTTACCGAAATTGCGATTTGAACCAATGCAACCGCAAAGCATGCGATTTGTATGCGAATCTGACCCAGTTATTTTTTTTTGTAGGGTAAATTGTTGTATTTGGTTGCAGTCACCCTTGTTTGTCTGTAATTCTAACTAGTCAGCGTGGTGCTCCTCTAGGTCTACCAGTCATGCTCTGAAATTCAAGACGACTACCCACCAACAACACGTGAAACACAAGGACACACATTCGTGGGAGCTCTGCTGAAAAATTGCCTCCGCTGAGCTAGAAGCAAAGTCGGAAAATGTAGGATAATCAATGGCGAAGAAAGCAAAGAGTGGTTAACACCCACTGTATGGAGTGCCTGATGTCGTGATTGTTTCCGAGGAAGTGGGCGACGGAGACCCTATTAGCACGCTTGTACGCGGCCGTCCAACTATTGTGCAAGCCAAATCAACGTTCTGGGCGAGAGAGACAACAACAAGGTAGCCAGCGTCCAGTTCATGAAAAAAGTAAGACTCGTAGCGTCTATGGCCTACTCTTACTGAGATGAACAATGTTATTCCGAATGCAAACTGAAGGTAACTCCATAGCCTGACATTCTTCACGGCAATGAGAACGTTACAATCTCAGGCGGAGCTAGATCATGTCCACAAAGTTATTTGTGCCGCATCTGTGTAAATAACAGGGCGCATAACCGGCTTTAGTTCCGACTGATTGGCCGATCACCAATGAGCGCCATAAAACAAAAAGAACAGCGCCCATTAAGGTGCACAGACACCGGAACAGTGGAACTATAGTTCCAGCAGGGGAGTTTCTAGGATCCAACATTTGGGAGGTCTCATGAGAATAGACTTATAGAGTGCCTGCTAAATCACTAATTTCACAGGCTGTGCATTTGTTGAGTCTCTACAGGCAAGCCAAGAACATGTAATGTTAGAGAGCTTAAACGTTGGTGTCACGGTGCAGTGCGGGAAGAGCAGGAACCAGGTGCATGTTTCAGAGTAAATTCTAAGTTTAATAAAGAAACCACTCACCAACAGCAACTAACAGGAAACAATAACTGACACTGAAACAATGAATACCCCAACCTAAATACCCAAGCCAAACCCACATGTGCAATATACAATCAGTACAAACACCCGTGAGACAGTGAACGTTTGGTAGCCTAAGGCGGGGCACGCAGGCCCGGTAACGGTGGGGGGTGGGGGGGTGAGCCGCCCATCGGCGGCCAGGCCCTAAACGTTAGTTGGCAGTTTTAGTGATGCTGAAATGCCAGTTAGGTGTGCTTGAGCACATCTAAAAAATAGTCTATAAAATAGCCAAGGTGCATGGACTGCAATAAATCCATGCTTAAACAAATAATCCTGTATCTTTATGCTCCCATCTTTCATTTGAGTATAGAGTATTTAATATTTTGAATGCGTCTCATGTGGTAATGCTCCATAACATGTTTTAAATATGATACATAAATATTTAATTCAAATCTTGACTTTAGAAAAATATCGCAAATCAAAACGCAATATCTGTCACAAAAATCGCTATTAGATTTTTTTTCTAAAATCGTTCAGCCCTCGTATGTCCATGCAGAATGGATCGTCATTTGTTTTCCAGGTTAAATGATCATTGACTGTTCTGTGATATACAACAGCCTAGCATAAGTGGGCTCATAGCCATGTGCTGTTTCATGCCATGGGGACGAGGGCGCCTGTCACAGGGTACCATGTGCTCCCCAGGTGGTGAAGAGCCATTTCCACCGAGTGTTCCTGCCGTCCCACTCTCTGGACACGGTGTCGTCCTCCGACATGCTGTTCTGCTTCGAGGTGCTGTCCAAAGAGCTGTCCAAAGAGCGGGTGCTGCTGCTCAGAGTCCAGCAGGTAAGAGTAGCGTCAGTTAGCCAGCTAGACGCAGGATTCACACCTGCATTGCCTTTGGTCCAAGCAGTATATAACAATGACCTGTAGACACACTTGTCTTGATAATGACGATGATGTTCTAGGCCTCATGGTTCCCTTGGTAACAATTGTCTTGAGTTCCAAGTGAGCAATGTGTTGAGCCTAATAAACACTGCAACATGGCAGCGTGACAGCTGTGTTTCTCCAACCGTCTACCCACCCAGAGGCTCCAGGTCCCCAGTACGCCCATTTCCAAGTGTGCCGCCTGCCTCAAGCCACCCGTCTCCGAGGAGGACAAGCTGAAGCGCTGCACCCGCTGTTACCGCGTGGGCTACTGCAACCAGTGAGTTCACCTGCGGCCTCTCATCTCTCTCTCACACACACACACACACACACACACACACACACACACACACACACCACTGGTGTATGGTGGTGGTGGTCATCAGTGGCGGCCGGTATATTATGGGCGCACGGGCGCCGCCCCCCCTACGATTATCTGTCGAAGGAAGTCTACCTAAACATAGGCTACATTATTTTATTAGATAGTGAAAAATAATTATGACATAAAAC
>JAODUK010042377.1:0-7500 GCA_027564635.1 Typhlichthys eigenmanni
CCCCCCCCCCCCCCCCCCCCCCCCCCCCGCGTAGCCTGTCTGATCTAAGTCAGGCTAAGTCAAACTTTAAAACTAGAGCTCACAGTTTTATAATGCACAGTGCTCTTCATAGAGGGAATACTCACTATAAAGGAAACACCACACTCTCAATGTTCAATGATAGCCTCTCAAGAGACATTATTTGGCGATAGTGGGCCAAAATGTATACATTCATTTAATAAACAACTGCTTCATGAATGCATCATTTATTGATACCTCAAATTTGCATTCCGACAATATACTGTAGCCCAGTCTGCTGAATATTCATGATAAAAGTATGCGTTTTGTTATTCGTCATTTCAATTAGGCCAGGGTCTTCCTCAACGATGCTTTTAAGTTGGGGATGTTGAGAACACAGCAGCTGTAATTTGATGGCCTGCCACTGGCCGCCCCAACTGTCCCATCCTATACTTCTCTAACATTTACATTCACAACACTGGGCAGATGCTCTTATCCAAAGTGACTTGCATGTAGTGTATTGTCAGTAGATGGACTGGTCATACACCGGTAATTGTAAGCAAACAAGATTATATTAGAATAATTACAGCATCATGTCACCATGACTACCACCATGCCAATATCATGAATTCAGCGACATAGCTAATGGCCTAAATAATATAGTGCTTAATAGTAGAAAGAGCAGGGAAGGATTTTATTATTGTTTTTTATTGTTTTATTTGTATAACTAACGTACCCTGCCCAAAGCGGAATGTTTTAAAATACTATAAAAATCGCACAATGACACCAAATCCTTCACTGTATACTTGTATACAGTAGATAGATACAAATACATGTGCGTGCGTGTGTCTACAAAGTCATGCTAAACTTTCAATTGAGCAGCCTTTGAAATGAAACTCTCTGAAGAGGGTCTAATGTGTTTGGCTATGGCCTGTACTCACACATCACCTCTTTATCAAAACACAGCCTGCATGTGTAATCACAACACTCGTCCATTCACATCTTATTGCCATGATTGGATTCCATCTAATGCATATTACGGTGCAACCCTTTCTTCCCCTTCTCTCCTATTTTTGCCTCCCCCCCCTCCCTCCCCCCCCTCGCTCTCTCTACTCCAAATCACGGACTTCTCACAGATCTTATTAGTATGTGATGCAGACCAGCCCGCTCTCCCCCTGGATTTATGAACCCCTCCACTTCTCTTCTTTAATCCCCCTCTTTCTTGTTCGCTCTCACACCCCACCCCTCTCCACCACCTCCTCCACTGCGCCCTTCCTACATCTGTCCATCCATCATTCCCAGGGCCAGCAGAACAGCATTAATCCCTCCACACCATCTCTCACTCCTCCGGACAGATGAGGAGTTAGAGGCGGAAGATGGGGCGGGGGAGGAGGAATAGGAGGAGGGGGAGGAGAGGAGACCCTGGCTTAATTTTCATAATGTTTCTGTATAGCGCTGTGGATCAAACGGAGAGGCATTAGCCGTAGGCTAATGTACTGTGTGCTAGCTCGCTGCTGGGCCTTCAACAGGTATGATGCTACATACTGTAGGCCTACTATAGCATACTGTAGCAAGGTAGACCGAGTACAGTATGTGTATCTGTGCATGTGCCTGCATTGGATGTGTGTGGGTGTGTACAGTATTTTGTGCGTGTTTACTGTGTGTGTGTTTGTGTGTGCTAGCATGTGTGTGTGTGTGTTTGCTATACATGTATTCACCCCTTCCCCTCCTCCTGAACACACACGCAGGCACGCACACACACACACACACACACACACACACAGACAGAGACACTGTGTTCAACACAATCCAATAAGCTCTAGACAATCAATTGAGGATCCAGGGACGTTTAATGAGTGTTCTCCCGAGTGGGCCGCCCGGACACCGTTTCCGCGGCGACAACACACATCTGGAAATAAAGCTAGGACTCTCCTCCGCTATGACTCCCTCCATTCCTCCATCCCTCCATCCCTGCACCCCCTCCCACCTTCCCTGCACCCCTACCCCCCCCCCCCCCCCACTTCCCCAAGCCCAGCGCACTGACAGGTAGATTAAGGGGCGTGATAGATGCCCCTCTCTCTATCTCCCTCTCTCCATCTCCTCCCCCTCCTCCCCCCACCCCCCCTCCATCCATCATGGCGGCTGGTGTAATTGCGGCTGCATGGGGCTGGTGGAGGGAGCCTCCATCCATCTCCTTAACAACAAACAGTCAGGAGGACGGATGGGCGCTGCGCTCCCCAGTTAATCTCCATCTATGGGGGAGGGAGGCGGAGGAGGGGGGGGGAGGGGGCTGGGGGGCTTGGGGATGACGACGAAGAGCAGGGGAGAAACTAACAGGAGCAGGATAAAGTCGGTGTTGGCTTACTACACACACACACACAACACAGGCAGCGAATGCGGAGCTATGGAGACAGAGGGAAGGACAGACGGAAAGTAAAGTGCGGTTAAAGTGGACATCTGGGTGGGTGGGGGGGGGGTTTTGGTGTGATGAGTGGAGTGGAGGCGGTGGTGGTGTGTGTGTGTGTGTGTGGGGGGGGGTCGTATACAAACAGGTAGATATACAGGGGACATCAAAAGGCACAGGGATGACAAGGGCACTGGAGAAAAACAGCCTGAAATCTGCAAAGTTTGCCAACAGCGGTGGAGCGGGGGGTCGATGCAGCCAGGATTGCTTGGCGAGTAATGCAAGAAAGAGTGCAAGAGAGATGGAGGGAGGGAAATTTATGTCCATGCAGCCAGACGACCCAGAAACTGGAGAGGCACACGCTCATAAAAATGCACTCTGCCTCCCCTCCTCTCCACCCCCACTTTAACCCCCTCTCTTTTCCTTCTAACCCCCCCCCCCCAGGTCCCCATACACTTCCATGTCTCTCTCCCTGCTTCCATCCCTCTGCCGAGCAGTGTATAGGGGTCACCTCGCTCTAATGTTTTGGACGGCTGTGTGTGGCTCCCAGAGGTCACGGCAGTCATATTCTCCTAATGGCGGAGTCACCAAAGTCAACTAGGCTGGGTGGCCGAGCAAGCCAGCTTCTCCCCCCTCGTATTCTGTCTCTCTCTCTCTGGTACGAACTAAAGAGCAGTACGTGGTGAATGGGTGAGTACGCCTACAGTATGGCAGCAGCAGTCTGTGTTACTGTATGAGGCTGATCCAACCCATAATCACACCACACTATATAATGGATGATAGTTAATGGATGCTAGTTTTACCATCTGATGTAGTGCAACGTACATGCAAACCCATACCACATTTGTACACAGCACAACATCCATGCAAGACGCAGATGAAACATTGCTAGTACTGCATGCGCATTCACACACGAAGAATGTGCAAACACAAATATTCTGTCATGTTGTTTTGTTTTCGTTCAGCCCAGGGCTGCGCCTGCAGTGAGACCGTGACTTGTAACAGCAGTGCCTTAACAGTGACCCTGCACGCCAGCAAACACAAACACAAGGACTTTATACACGTGCACATACACTCACATGCAAAGAACTGTGCATAGTAAACACACATTTACCCCCATACACACTCAACAGGACTCTATGTGTGATCACAACCAAAATGTAAGCCTTGACAAGGTATAGGGACAAACTAGTACTGCAGTAGGCTACATCAGTCTGTTGTGGACCTAACAAAACATATCACAAACCTAAAATGCCTAAAATATAACATAATAATGATATGTTTGTAATAGTTCTATGGTTTGTAATGACCTAAAATATATGCTTGTATGATAAGGAAATGTCATTTTTACAATATGTTACCCCAACTGTGCAAAATGTAATGTCATCAATAATTTACAATAAATGTAATAAACAATAAACAATATTGCCATCTGAACTCTTTGCTTTGGATGAAGCTGGTTGCTTTTTTATGATTACTCTAAAAGATACCATACGAAAATATCACAATTAATAGCTAATAAAAATGTTAAGTTTGTTTTAAGTCTATAAAATGTGAAACATTTACATTTTTGTGAATTTAAACGTATTTCACTAACTGCTCAATATAGCCTATATGTGAACCGGTTGAATTTCATATCAAGTAGGCCTGGGGTCTAATCTTTGAACCTGTTAACAAAGTGACAACAAAGATTTGGCTTGCCATTTACAGCCAATTGACGAATTTCATGGATGCATTAGGCTCAGTGTACGGGGGAGTTTAGCACTATGATCATCCTTTTAAGAAATCAGGACCCCGCAGAGTTGAAAGGGTCCATGTTGGATGAAGTGAAGGCTCTCACCAAGCCGTCCACGGTTAAACTCCTAGAAAAGTTGCCTGCGGAGCCGCCTGCCACGGCACAGTGTTCCCCGCCAAGCCGCTAGTGATTGAAGTGCAAGTTGGCACTCCGCGGGTGAGGGGAACGAAAACCATTTTGAATAATTATTATGTTACTTAGGTGTAATTTACAACACAAGACGATGTGTTTAGATACCCAACAAGAAAGGTTTTGTTACTCTTTCAAAATGTTCTTTGAATTTCAACCTGACAGTGTCAGGTTGAGATTCAAAGAAAGTCGTGAGAAAGGCGTTGTTTCTTCACCAGAGTCAACAAAAACTATCCAAAGTGACACTTGTGATAGGTATGTATGACTGGGCTACAATAGATGTCAAAAAAACAATAAAACACTTTTAAAACTATTATCAGCCAATAAATGTCTTGTCACCATGCACACTTCAAGTTTATTTATGACGCAATGATAGAGGCTATAACAACAATTAGGCCTATATTGCTTTTAATATATTATTATTATTATTATTATTATTATTATTATTATTATTATTATTATTATTATTATTATTATTATTATTATTATCATCATCATTATTATTATAGTATTTCTGCATTCAGATAAGGCATTTTGTGAAATTATTAAAATGTTGGCGGGCTCGGCAATCCTAATCTATTTGTTTTAAATATTAGTTATTATCCCGCATATGTCGTTTATTCAATCTGTTTTAGAGAAAACAAAACTTTTCATTATCTAATATATTTGTTAAGAGAACAAAATATCTCTTGATTGCGCTTGTGCGTGTGCGTGTACAGGCTGTGTCTATGTGCGTGTGTGTCTGAGGAGTGTGAGAGAGAATGTGTCCTCTCATCTGCTATCACTATTCTCAGAGCCATCCAGAGATGATACTCCCGCCGTTGTGGTGGGAGCAGGCAAGAGAGGAGAGGAGAGTTGCGGAATCCCAAGATAACCGCACAGGACAGCATTGTGTTGGAGCGCAGAGCGTGCCATTGAGATAAAACTGTAGAGGGGGTCTCCTTTAGCGTTTGTAATGCGCGAGTGTGTCTGATAAGGAGATGGGGGGAGGAGGAGGAGGAGAGGAGGAGAGGGAGGGGGCAAGAGACCCCGTCGCGTTTTGACCCCCCAAACAACTAGGCGCACCGCCACCACATCACTCCCCACCTCGCATCTCCTTCTCCTCCTCTCTTCTGGATTCTCCCTCTCTCTTTGGGCTATAAGCACCGTTGCTCTTTCACAGTGGTGACAGTATCCAGCCTGTCGCCGTATGCTCCCTGGACAGCGAGCACAAGGAGCCAAAAGGACGCTATCTCTCCTCCTCCACACCGAGCATCCCGCCAGCTGCTAGCCGAGCAGGCGCCCAGGCGGACCGGCCATCACCACAGGACTGCCCCGGACAACGCCTGCGCAGGGCTCCATAAGACCAACCACAACGTTTCGGTGGGCTATTATACGGTGTTTATCTGAAGCCAGTGGGACTATATTTCCCCATATAATGTTCCTCAGCATGTAACCGACTACGAGCTTTAGGGTCGCCTTTATTATCTGACTTGGCGTAGCCTAATCAATACCAATGCATGCTATTAGTAGCCTAAAATTATATATAATGGGCTATTGGACATAGGCGTATAGGCTACATTTTAAAATGCAAAAATCTTATCTTTATATTTCCGGTATAATTTTACGATGCTTGTGTTGAGTCTGACTGTTGTGTTAGATCTTACACACTGCCCAACCACGATAGTGACGTTTTTAAACTTCACCGTTGTGTCTTTACGGCGTATTTAATGATTGCGTTCGTAAATTGCGTTTGCAGGTGATCCGGGACGGAGCAACACAGCTGGCTAGCCTGGCCAAGAGCATCCTCACCGGGGAAGGACTGGCCGTCGAGGCGCATGGAGAAAAGGGTAGGCTGGCTGCATGCATGGCTGTAGCCTCATAATATATCGGATCATTTTCTACGTGCAATGGGATCTGCCACAGCAGCGAGAAGCAATACACAGAACAGTTTAAATACCGAATACATTAGAATGACAGCACGTCTTTATAAAAGCAGACAGACGGAGGTTAGTTGGTCTTCTGTCGGGCAACACTGGTGAATGGCAACTGAAACTAGCAGACACAAACAGAAAAAAAAAACAGAAAAAAACATTATTAGCACTTTTGTATTAAGGTGGTTATGAATTAATGCATTTTAATTATTTTAAATTTGTTTTGATTATTTTACCAAATCTAAAAAAGCAGATGGGTTAGATCGTGATAGACCTATGTCACTTCTCAAAACCATATATATATATTGCTGTACAGGCTAATAATTAGTAGCAGTTCATACCAACAGAGTGGACTGAAACAGTTGAGAGAGGCAGCTCTCCGACTCTGTAAGTAGGTCAGGTTTTTTGCTATAGTGATTCAGGGGAGAATCGGATAAATAGCCTGTGTGGAATACCAGGATTTGGAAATATCTTTCACACACATAGATTAGACAATACAACACAACACATACACACAAATGTGCATTTTGTTAAAGGAAACTGGCCGTCATTGTCATTTCGAGATGACAATCTTGATATAGGACAATAGGCCTGTTTATTCAATTCACAATAAGACACAATTAGACTATATGCTACAGCAGTTAGTTGTTACGATGATGACGACTGTTTCACAGCAAACTTATTTTATAGCAGGCAATGACACGTATGTCACTAATTGTCAGTTAGAGAAATAAATAAAGAAATAAATTGCATTAACTTGTCCTCCATATCTTATTTTTTCTGCAAAATGCTGACGCATTTCCAAAACGTCAGTGGTACAGTAATAGCTTAGTATATACTGTACTGTAATAGCTTACAGTAATAGTATATAGCTTAGTCTATAAGCATAAATAATTTGGTAATCGTTCATTTTCGACATTTCATTTATTCCCAATTTTTTATTATTGTAGCCTATTACCAAATTATGTTGTGGAAACAGTCCAATGTATACTGATCTCAAATTGGTTGGATATCTTTTCGAGTATTAAGATTAATGTGTAAAACATTTAACTGAGATAGTCTGTATTCTTTAAACTGATCTAAAACAACAAAAACATTTTAAGCTGCACACAATATGGCTATGGCACAATTATATATGTAAACGCAATATTTAGATTTGAATATAGGCACATGCGTTTGGTTGATATAGACCGAGCACTGTAACAAGTATTGGTCAGTAAAACTAACATTAAAGTAATAATAAAAGTAATTGTCCTGAGAAT
>JAODUK010042377.1:12500-20499 GCA_027564635.1 Typhlichthys eigenmanni
CTGTTCATATTCCTGCATCTGTCTCTCTCTGTCTCACCTCATCTGCCATACAGGTTCATCAATGCCAGGAGGAGAATAGTGCAGCCTATGATCGACCAGTCCAATCGCTCAGGTTGGTATTCTTAAGTCAGTGAGTCAGTTACACAATCAGTATTTCAGATACACAGTAAAACAGTTGAGTTAGTATTGTAAGTTAATGAGCGAGCCAGTAAAACAGTCAGTCATGTCTTAGTTCTGACCATACCCGATGGGGTTGTGTCTGCCAGGTCAAGGTGGTCCCTACAGCCCAGAAGGAGCAGCTCTGGGGGGTTATGGGCTTGATGGACAGACACACCTAGGACTCCGGGCAGCAGGTAACCTACCCACACTTAGTGACGTGGAAATAAATGTGCGAGTGAATGAGTTCACCTGACCAGCGATGGTTGTGTTGTTGTAATTTATGTAGCTACACCAGCAAACTCACCTAACCACATAGCTGTTAATTTCACATATATTAAAGTCAGCTATTGCAAGCTAATTGTAAGCTAATACACTTTTAGTCAAATTCACCAAATATCACCTTGCGTTTCGCTATCTTACCGTTCTCTGTGGTTGTTCATACTTCTACACAGCCAGGGCTGTATAGAAGTATGCCACAGTAGAAATAGAAATATGCCACAGTAGAAGTGGCGACTATCACCTCCAGTCACAAGCCTATATCAACACAGAGAACCCCACAATAAGGAGATAAATAGTTACCTCCACAAATATAACTTCACACCCATAGAGTCAAATTGAGTGTACTTTGAGGCAGCAAACCGTGAAATAGTCATATCAGTGCCTTACAAGGCACTGCTCACACAGACGACAAAACAGGGAGACATTGTCGCTTATGGCCATTCCTGGTTTCTTATTGGGTGATTCGTTTGTTTCAACAACGCGTGTCTCGCTTTCACTCCCACTGGTTGGCACCATGTTGCATTGCTCAGTACTTAGCATACAACAGCATAAAACTGACATCTAGTCCCACCTAGTTGACTAGCAACGGTTTGTTGTCGCGGTAAATAAAACCACCTCTCATTGAGAATGATTGGCAGCTTTGTCTCCCTCATTTGTCGTCCATGTGACCATAGACTGTATATGTACTTTGCTGTGCCCGACTCTGACTGATGAGTAATTTATATAAATCACCCCCCATCCAGTTGTCATGACTGGGGAGACTATAGAGACAAAATTTTTTTTTTTTAACCAGGCTGTAAACATGTTTATTTTTGCAGTAAAGTCAGACATTTTAACATGGGAGTCTATGGGGATTGACTCCCTTTTGCAGTCAGCCTCAAGTGGCCATTCAAGGAACTGCATATTTGAACACTTGCATTGTGATAATTTCTCAGCACTGGAGGTGAATGTATAGGTTCATTCCCCTGTCCTGTGTCTCTTGGCTACAGGTCTCCAGGGCATGTCCTCTCTGCCAGGCGACTACCCCGGCGCTCTGCTGTCCCAGGCTGGCTACCCGACCCACCCAGGGCCATCTCTCCACCCCTACCCAGGGCCCCACCCCCACCCTCACCCTCACGCTGCCATGCTGCTTCACCCGCCGCCGCACGCCCACCCCGCAGAGCCGCTGCTCGCACAGGGACTGGACATACACGCACACTAGCTGTTGGCTGCGTGTGTGCGTGTGTGTGTGTGTGTGTGTGTGTGCGCGTGTGTGTGTGTATGTGTTTGTGTGTATGTGTGCGCGTATGAGTGTGCGTGCGTGTGCGTTAAGACTACGCACAGTCCACTATGTAGTGTTTTTAGAACCTCGAGCCAAAAGTTTACATTGCCCCTGAAAGACACGGACCTTGATGTAGCTGCTCTCCAACTCCATTCACTAACGTACGAGCACACATGCGCACACGCGCGCGCACGCACGCACACACACACACACACACACACACACACACACATACACAAACACACATGCGCACTGATATACAAACACAGTCTGACACTAGGTTTAAGCCATACCTCTCTGAGAGTGCTTCCTTCTTTTCCAAACCCTCTGATGCATCCTGGATGGGACAAGATAAGCTTTAACTTCATGTCTAATGAACTGCGAGAACCTTCAACACATGCTGGACACATGCTGGTACAACAAATCTGGACAGACCACACACACACCTACGATATCCGAGGGATGTTGGATGAGATCTGCTTCGACCACACCTTTATCTATGGCTTCCGACTATTTCCAGCTTGCCTACACATATGGCTGTCAGAAAACACACACTTTATTTAATAACTTTGATTATTATTTTTTTTGCTTTGTAATCTATTTTTATATTTATGCGTGCTGCTGCAGGCAGGTGAAGCTTCATGCAGGCTTGTTGAATATTAATGCTCTTCCTCAGCATGAAGCTCTTCACTATGACCTGTAGTCTGCCTCATTGTCTTACCACTGACCTCCTTAAGATACCAGTTGGTATCCATTACTGTAGGATTTCTTGTAAACACAAACACGCACACACGCAAACACGCACGCACGCACGTACACATTCATGTAAACACACACGAAGACTATGAAAAGCCATGTATACAGACACACACACATATACAAAGACACTAAGCATTTCTGTTGTATGTTTTTGTCTGTCACAGTGGTGTGAGGGGAGCTGCAGCCAAAGGACTCTCTAAACATTCTGCTCCTTCTCCACCCTGTGGGGGTCTGTTAGGGTCTGATCTGGGTCAGACCGCAGAAAACATTATATGAATGATGATGGAAAATATATTGATGATGTTATGATAATAGTATTAAAACTTCTGTTTTGTAGGTTTGTTGTTGTTGTCAGTGACAATGTGTTTGTGATTGTGTGTGTGTGTGTGCGCGTGTGCGTGAATATCTATACATTATTTTGTTCAAGGTGCAAAAACTACACTGGATTTCATGGGGGGATGAATCTTCTGCACTGGGGCGTGTCTCAAAGAGGACATTGAACTGTTGTTAACAAAACAAGCACAACACATTATGGATTTGACTGTCACCTGCTGCTTCATGTACTGCATTGCTAATCTGAGTATTACAGAATACATGTTTACATTAGTGTTAGTAGCTGCAGTATGAGTTGTAAAGCTTGTCTGATTTTTAGTAAATCCACAATTTGCAAGATAAATCATATATGTTGTTTTGCTGTTCCCTGGGAAGACCATCCTACTTTTGCAAACTACTGTAGTTTTCAATCTAATTGTAGAGGCAAAAAGTGAATAGAAAACAAAGCTACCTCACTGCAAAATTATTAATTTGCCCACATGTAATTTATGGTTAGTTACAGTATTGCTATTCCATGCCAGTTGAAAGAGCATGGCTGGAACGAATGCGATCCACCTAATTAGGTATACTAAAATCACATTAAAATTTTTAAATCAACATTCATGTAAAACACAATTTAATGCTACAAAAAGTGACAAAACAATTAGCTAACCAAAAGCTATTTTTAGGACCGTCCTTAAAACATATTTCCCCAAACAATGATTATTATTCATGTAATAGTGAAGGTTTGAGCTTGCACCTCGGTTTCAAATGAATATATATTTATATATATCTTATTGCACAAACATATTACAGTTAAAAATAGAATTTCCTGAAATGTAACTCTCCTACTCCTCCACCATATTGCTAACTCACTATATCTTCAGGTAGTGGCCGCAGAGATCTCTTCACAAGGCTGGAAAGAAATGTGTTTTTGTTTTACTTTGTGACCTATAAGCCTACTCTTCAAGGCTGTCAAACAAGTACATTTATGTGACTCTTAATGAACTTAATATCACCTGCCCTTGAGATACCAAAGCAAAGAAAATCTAAATCTTTAGTATTTTACCATTCATCGGGAAGGGTTGGAGGGTTGAGGCCAGGTCAAGCAGAATATTTCTCCCTTGACCTCAGGCGCTGAAGAGGGAGGAACCATAGAATGATCAATAATAAGGCAGTTGTCACAGAGAGACCATAATGTCAAGTTCTTTTCCCATGAGCCTGGGGATAATTACTGCAGCCCTGCCTGTGTACATTTTTGTGTCTTGTGTGTGTAAATATCCTATGATCAAATCTGATCTTATTAGAAATGAACCCACACTGAAAAATATTTATAAAATAACATTACAATGTTTTTACTTTTATTGTATCTCTTGATAGAGGTGACCCTGAACTATGAGAAACATAAAATCCTAATATAGATATATTCACAAGCTTTGCAACGTTCTCTGATGTACTATCCTATATATATGTCATGTCAGTAGACCTCCATGTAAAGGCTTCCATGAAGCCAAAGCCATATCATCTACATCTTAACGCTGACCCCAAACTCATAAGAAGCTCTCAAAACTCCTATAATTATAACCTATTTGGGCCTGAAGCAGGAAGGGTCAGGGGCCAGAGTTCAGCTAGAGGTCAACAGGAAATGGTTGTTCTCCCTTGACCCCTACACCCCTCAACATTTAATTTATCTTTCTTTACTCACAAACTACTTGGAATTACTGGGCTGCCCCCTTTTTGAATATTTCCCTCACCTCCTTACCTTCTTTGTACAGAATATTCTAACAGTGGTTTGCTAGACATTCCTGAACAGTGTGGTTTTCACAATAAATTATGTATATTGCTGTACTAGACAGTACACTGAGTTGTATTGTAATTACGTGGTTGATTTCTGTTCTGGAGTCTCATACTAACATGTTATTGATCTGATAAGGAGCATGTTGAATGCCATGCAGCTGCCCAGACCATGTCTATTTTTGCAGCTGCCCAGACCAAGTCTGTTGTTAACGTTTACAGCATTTGGCATACTCTTTTATCCAAAGCAACTTACAAGTAGTACATTTGTCAATCGTTTGACAGGTCATACACCAGCAATCGTAAGTAGAGATGGCACCGATACGATACTGAGATCGGAAATCGGTCCGATGCTGACTTAGCTGGATCAGTTTAGGTGACAATTGGCCAGTTGTAACTGATCCATGGGGCTAATCCAATTAAAATAATTTACATGCTTAGGAATACTGTCAAGCATCAGCCATGTCTAACCTACCCATCAGGCCACACTATCAGCACCAGGTTTCTAAAATTTACTTTGTAACTTAACCGATACATAAAGTGCTGGTATCTGTATCGGTATTGGGACTGAAAAACTGTATCGTGCCATCCCTAATCGTAAGCAAGCAATATTATATCAAAATAGTTATAGCATCATATGTCTAGTATATTGTCAATATGTCATTCAATCGTCAAACAAAGTTCCTAATGGCCTGAATAGTGTGTGCCTAATACTAAAAGGCTAAATACATAAGAGCAGAACTGTACTGTTTAAGTTCTTGAAAATTACAGTACGTACATTTCTGTTCCCATGTACTATTATCATAACATAACCTTTGATTTTAATCATATTAGTTATCTCAAACTCTTGTTTTTTCGTTCAGTCTGCTATCAGAAAATAGGTCCTCCAAATAAGGTACTATACCTTATTGTAATACAGTATTTATCTTCTTAAGGATACATCAGTTTACAGTGCATTCTGCTGAAGTCCATTTTCACACCAACATTATATATTTGGAATAAAAGCAGTTTGTACTTTATTCACATGTACATTATTTAGTACCGCTGGTTGGTGAAATGTGTAGTATTGAGAGATTTTCCCAAATTGAATCGACATTCATTTCTGAATAATAGAAATGTGTTCTTGTTAAAACATGTGCTCAGATAAATGGCCCATGTTGTTACCTATTCATTCATAATGGGCTCAGTGTGTTCTTTGCGTCTCTATGATTGAACTACTTTCGCTGATTTTATTTTTAGCCAAATATGAACGCAAAATGAATGCACATGTGTAACACTTACATGTGTAGGCCTGTGTTTGTCAGTGCATGTGTGTGTGCATAAATATGTACAACTGCATTTTAACATAAAGTGTGTGTGGGGGTTACCCTGGCGATCGTTAATCATTCAATTACACACCTGTCAGAGTTCAAACAAGGGAGGGGGCAGTGCAGAGAGAGTGGGGAAAGAAAAGGAGGGAAAGAGAAAGTCCCAACGAACAGTCACAATGAGGGAATTATAATGGAGGGATGAACATAAAGCAGAGAGAGATAGAAGGGGGGAGGGGGGGGGAGACAGAGAGAATCAAAAAGTAGTGACATTTTTATCCTGCGGGATATAAAAGGCCCAATAACAGCCCTGTGTGACAGAGGAAAGCTGTAGGACAGTGACAGCTGCTGAAATGACTAAGCCTGACAAGATAGGAAAACAAACGGACTCCTGCATTCTAGATGGACGGGACACAATAGAGGTTTATTCTGACAGGGAACCAGGATAGATGACATGACAGTACAGGCCGAGGATCAGGGAAAAGACACTTTCACTCTCTTCAGACTTTTATTTAGACTTTAGAATGCATTTTACACAAATACAGTGGTGCAATAAATAAAACAGTGGCATATTTTATTCCGTGAAATCTGGTGGGCATGCTCATTAGTTTCCTTCTTATCTCGGCACGACCGCACAACAACCTCAGCGACTCAAGGACTGTACACTCAAAGTTGCTACACTGTACCGTACGCCTGGTTGTGTGTGTCCGCTATTCCCGCCTGTACACTGGATGACTTATGTGTTAGCATTTGCATATGGGTGCATCATCTCCTCCATTGGGTTTCTGTGTGTGTGTGTGTAAAGCATCCATGTTTAGCAGCAATAGTCAGTTCTGGTGCCTCAGGCCACAGCCATCTGTGCCCCCAACACACACTCTCTTTTACTCCATTGCGTCCCTTACACGCCATCCCCACTGCCGTATATCTACTTTATGGTCGCCGTGAGTGCGTTACACACACCCATGTATGCATAATACATCAAGTACAAAAGACAGGTGTGATTGTCTATATGGTATGGGGGGTTGCAATGTGTGTGTGGTAGCCTATGTGTGAAACGTGTTTGCTCTGCGATATGTCTTGGCCAACGTTACCTACCTCACCATCTCCACAGTGTGGCTGTGTGAATGTAGCTGCGTGTTGGTAAACAATATTGTAGCACCTACATTTCCCCTCATTTTTACTATGCACAAAGTGTGTGTGTGCGTGCGTGCGTGCGTGTGTGTGTGTGTGTACGCCCAGCTGTTTCTGGCCTTGGCATCCACATGCAGGCAGAATGCCAGATGTCTCATTAGGCAAATTTGATTGGCTGGGTCATTTGCTATTTTAAATGAGATGGTTCCATATGTGAGATTGTGTCTCCGTACGTACAAGTTTGCAAGAGGCACCCTATATATATATAACTATTCACAGGTGTATGTACAGTATGTACTAGACACTGTGTATGCATTCATTAAGTACTTTGTAAGGATCTCTCTCTGTGTGTGTGCGCGTGTGTGCGTGCATGTGTGCATTAACGATAATCTAGAATGTAAATATAAAAAAAATGTGGACCTTTAAAAAGGTTTAATGTCACCCCCTTGTGGCCAATATTGGAGACACATCATGATGCAAGCAACAATTTATATATAGGTGGACACTTTTTCATTTAGTTCACACCTCATCTAATTATATCACCATCAGGATTGATTGTCTATGCATTTACTTCAAAGACCTCTAGTCAGTGTAGATAACCAAATACACATGAATAGAAAGAAATACATACAATTTACAATTGCATCCATGTTACAATAACAAGTATTAAGGTGCAGGTATAGGGGTTAGGTATTGCTCACGGATGGTTAAATGTAGACCGTGCATTATGGGGACACACACTTGTAAGGTAACGTCATCTGTTATTAATGATGTGTGGCTATCCACAAGACCTGTTGTTTCAGATCAAGAATAATAAATAAAAAATTAAAACTAGCATTTAAAATAAAGATGTGCATTTACACATATAACCTCCTTTAATTAAATACTAAATGTTCATGATATGGTTCAGAAGACCCCTGTGAAAGATCATTCAAGAGGAGAGGTTACCCTGCCCGGAGGAAGCCCGGGGCCCCCGTCTGGAGCCAGGCCCAGAGGG
>JAODUK010042406.1:0-11045 GCA_027564635.1 Typhlichthys eigenmanni
TCTTATGTCCCCCATCTCCCCCCCCCACGGTGTCTGTCCCCCATCTCTCTCTCCCCCCCCCCACGGTCTCTTGTGTCCCTTATCCCCCCCCCCCACCGTGTCTGCCCCCCATCTCTCCCCCTGCAGGTCTTTCTGTCGGGACTGCCTGAACATCCTGGTGGGCCCGGGCACCTTTGACTTGCTGAAGGTGGTTGACCCGTGGGTGTGCTACCTGTGTCAGCCAATGGGCCCCCACGGCTCCCTGGTGCCCCGGAGAGACTGGAGCTCGCGGGTTCAGGCCTTCTTTGTCAACAACAGCGCCATTGAGTTTGTGAGTTCAGGAAGACGTTAATGCCTCCTGCAGCACTTCAGGATGACCTTTCACCCCGCTCTGCCCTCTCTCTTACATAATCGGGGAGAATGCGTAGGGTTTCTAGTCCTTGTATGTGGCAGGGTTTCTAGTGGCTGTCCTCTGGGTGGTCCGCTCCCTGCTGAAAGGTGATTGGTTCAGTCCCCATTACACCCTCCTTAACAACGCCATGGTTGGTTACCTAGAGCTTTAGAGCTGCGGCCTCATTGTAATGGTGTGTAAATCTAGTGTTGTTGATGGGTCTGGCTTTTGTGCTGGTTAGCCTTTTAAGATTCAAACGCTGCCTTCATAGGGATTGTTTTCACATCTTGGGACAGGCCATAATAACTTTGTTGTGACCTTTTGACCTTGCAGGAGCCACATCGCATCTACGCGTCCGTCCCCGCCAACCTGCGTCGGCCAATCAGAGTTCTGTCGCTGTTTGATGGCATCGCCACGGGTTAGTGTGTGTGTGTGTGTTAAAGGCAGGGCCTCTAGTTGTGCTGTCTTCTTGCAGTGTGTGTTTGTGTGTGTCTCCAGGCTACCTGGTGCTCAAGGACCTGGGCTTCAAGGTAGAGAAGTACGTTGCCTCGGAGATCTGCGATGACTCCATTGCCGTGGCGACGGTCAACCACGACGGAAAGATCATCCACGTGAACGACGCGCGCTACATCACCAACACAGACGTACGACGGCTGCCGCCTGTCATGAATGAATGTCGCTAACACTATAGCTATATTAGCTATGTTGTACGTGTTTGTTAGCTATGTAGCTAACGCAGAAATGTGAAGTTGATATCAAAGAAGGGGTCCTACTTTAACATGTAACTTTCCCTGTTAAGATGTGTTTGATTGTAATAGCTTGTGATTTCAGTAAATATTACCTCCTAATACTGCAAGTTCAACAAATGACCATTTTCAGTTCTTTACAACCTATAAAATGTTTTGCAACTGTTATATTGAGTGCATTTTCAGTTGTTTTTTTTAATTATGGAAAAAAATATTACTGTTTTCATTGGTAGATACAGCCTTCTGTGAGTTCAATGAAATTTGACTTTTACCCTAAAAGTTGATGACTTGAAAATTATACTGACTGTCATTTGCATTGACTATTTAGGAAAATCGGTATACAATATAATTTGCATAATAATTTAGAACCTGGTGTGTATAGCTACCTCCAGTAGTTCAGGGGCAACATATTTGTATATTATGAGTTCATGTCCCCATTTCCCTGTAGCTGGAGAAGTGGGGGCCTTTTGACTTGCTGATCGGAGGGAGCCCCTGTAATGACCTCTCCATCGTCAACCCCATAAGAAAGGGCATCTATGGTATGTGATTAGGCTTATGGCACAGGTGTGTGTGTGTGTGTGTTGGATAAATAATCTTTAAACATAATGCTCTCATAACCATCATTCATCTGCAATACACACCCTATTAATTCATTATCGCTTTATCTGCTCCGTTTTTCCAGGTGCCACACTTGGTTTATTAGGTGCTTAATAATATTCTCTTGGTGCTTATGTACATATTTCTTTCTAACAATGTCAATAAAGTCAGTTTGGACGATTGTTTGTCATGACGTAATAACAAGTGGCGTATTAGCGAGCACAACAGCCATCCTACTTTTAGTGTAAATGCTAAATATTAAACAAAACAAGCCTACATTTCTAACAGTATAGTCCAAAACTACGCTGCTCGTGCAGGGGGCTAGAGGTCGGGAGCTCCAGTGTCGCAGGTTGCAACGTAATCTTCTGTTTGTACTGCGCATGCAGCAATAGAGCCACTTGTACCACTTTTAACAGTTAGGTGGCAGTGTGAGGGGTAATGGTGTGCTATCAGAGGCTCTCTTATCCCCCACTGGTTCGCCCCAGGGTGTCCTCTCACTCTTATTTGTCTTCTATACCGATTGGTGCCAAAGCCAACATGTAGGTCGCCATGTCATTACGTTTGCAGATGACTCTGGTATTGTGTCGTTGCTCTGCAACGACGATCCTGACACAAAGTGGTTAATCTGTGTGTGTGTGTGTGTGTGTGTGTGTGTGTGTGTGTGTGTGTGTGTTGATGATGGTTGTATGTGTTGGTTGCTGACTATTCCAAATTGCCCTTCCGGGATGATGAAGACGACCTTGACCTTTACCAATATGGCGATACGCTTAATTAGAATCTCGTGCAATGAGCAAATACTTTGTAAGATCGAGCTGCCATTTTCTTCCCTGTGTCTATTAATAAGTCTATGATCTGGACGGCCCAACGAAGATTTAATTTGATCTTTGTGCTGTAATTCTTCCGTCCGGCCTGCAGAGGGCACCGGTCGGCTGTTCTTTGAGTTCTACCGCATCCTGCACCTGCTGAAGCCCAAGGACGAGGACCCGCGGCCCTTCTTCTGGCTGTTCGAGAACGTGGTCTTCATGAACATACACGACCGTGTCAACATCTGTCGCTTCCTGGAGGTGAGGGCGCCCCCTGGTGTTGGGTCAGCAACACCCTTCCAGCTGTTAACTCACACCTGACTCCTTCTGCATTCTGATTGGTCCACAGTGCAACCCAGTGGTGGTGGATGCTGTGAAAGTTAGCCCCGCCCACAGAGCTCGGAACTTCTGGGGTAACATTCCCGGGATGAACAGGTGCGTCAGCTCTGGAATAGTCACTGGTAATAATGTGTTACTAATCGGTCTGGCTGTCATAGATGGGATGGTTAGTTAACCTAGTTATCTGGTTACAGAGCCTAATCGGTATGGCTGTCATAGATGGGATGGTTAGTTAACCTAGTTATCTGGTTACAGAGCCTAATCGGTCTGGCTGTCATAGATGGGATGGTTAGTTATCTATTTCATAGCTGTCAATCCTCACGTTTTCCCTATGATTCTCACATATTTTACCATACTTTCCCGCTGTCCCTAAACCCTAACCCCATCCATCCATCCCACCAAGCATTTCCGGGAACTGTTACGCCTCTCTGTGAACCATGTGACTGTTGACAATTTCGAACTTCCGCTGGCGTAACTCTGTTATTTCCATGGCTCTGGTGTTAAATATGTATAGCTGTCATGTCATAAATACTCACACGGATGGACATGTGACACACCTCTCCCCCCCCCCTCCCATACCATGTGATCATGTGACCAGGCCCATCATACCCTCCCAGAAGGACCGATTGGACCTGCAGGACTGCCTGGAGGTTGGCAGAAAGGCTACGGTGAGACCCCTAGTGGCCAACTGCTGCATAGCACATGTGTACAGGCTGGAGGCCGGTGTATAAGTGTGTGTGTGTGTGTGTTGCAGCTGAGCAAGGTGCGTACCATCACCACCAACAGCAACTCTCTGAAGCAGGGCAGGCTGTCTAACTCCCTGCCTGTGCTGCACAACGGCAAGGAGGACAGTCTGTGGATCACTGAGCTGGAGAAGTATGAATACTGCCTGTCTGTCTGCCAGTCTGTCTGCATGCCTGTCTGCCTGCCTGTATCTGTCTGCCTGCCTGTATCTGTCTGCCTGCCTGTATCTGTCTGTATGCCTGCCTGTATCTGTCTGCATGCCTGTCTGCATGCCTGTCTGCATGCCTGTCTGTCTGCCTGCCTGTATCTGCCTGCCTGTATCTGTCTGCCTGCCTGTATCTGTCTGTATGCCTGCCTGGGCTGGGCAATATATGAGTATATTTTCAAAAGAGATAAAAGATTAGACTGTATCGATATCGTTATTTTATGCGTTTATTCATAACTTTTTCTATCTGTTCATCTCTCCCTCCATGCCTGCACTTGGCCTGAGTGGAGTCAGGGGCGAGTGATTTAGTGAGTTCAGAGTGTCAAAGGGGCGGAGACACCAGAGAAAGTAGTAGCCAATGAGAGAGCAGGTACAGGTAGCCAGCTAGTATTACAAGCTACCTGTAATCAAAAACAAATGTGGATTGAATTTAGTAAACTGTCATTATAGCTGCAATAATCACAACCTCTCTGCTATGGATTTAACCACAATTAATGTCGCTAAAAATAAAACAATTTAACATTTCCGTCGGGTTTCATGTTTTTTCTTCTCACCTGAACATTTAGCGCATTTTATAGAAAATACAGATATATATTGTGTGTACCTAAATATATCTGGATATGAATGTTTGTTCCATATCACCCAGCCCTACTGTCTGCCTGTATCTGTCTGCCTGCCTGTCAATGCCGTAGCTTGACACTGTTGTGAATATAACGTGTTATAATATAACACTTAGTTTTTTGAGAAGCACGTGTCATGCTGTGTTGTCATGCTATGTTGTTATGCTATGGCGTCATGGTGTCATTTTAACATGCGTCCCCCCCCCCAGGATCTTCGGCTTCCCTAAGCACTACACGGACGTCAGGAACATGAACCGGCAGCAGAGGCAGGTGGTCCTGGGCAAGTCGTGGAGCGTGCCCGTCATCAGGCACCTGTTCGCCCCCCTCAAGGACTACTTTGCCTGCGAGGAGCTGCCCCCCCCCTCCGCCGCCACCTCCTCCTCTGCCTCCTCGTCTGCCTCTGTTACTCCTCCGCCTCCTGCCCCGTCGCCCTAGCAACCTGCTGCTGAGAGGAGGCCGGCTGCTTTGGACATGTGAACGGCAACGGCAGCTCCTCTTTAGATCACCTAACCTGCCTGTCGCCATAGCAACTCTCTTCCTGATGCATTGCCCCTCCCACTATACTGACCAGTACAGACACATTGGAGCAGACTGAGGGAAAACATCAGCAGTTTACCTTTTAAAACGGCCACCAAATGTAGCTTGGAGGGTCAATTTTATTTTGAAGAAGGGGCTTTTTTAATTTTTTTTTAATTTGTTTTGTTTCAAATATCTGAGAGATTTATTACTTTTTTTTTTTTTTTTTAAGTATGTAATAGGCTACACCTACACTACATGTTATTTAAATAAGATTTCTAATTGCAGGTTGTGGAAAAATGAAATTTCTGACATGCACATGGCCGGCAGATGGCTGTAGGCTGGATACTGTGTTTACCTTTTTACCTTCCTAGCTTGCTTGTTTTAGACTTTTCTCAGTAAATCAAACCAAAATCTATTGGTTCTTCGTATTGTCCGGGACGCTTGATCCTGGAAAGTTTTAAGACATGTTAATCTTGTTTATTGATTAGGTAGATTTTTGTATTGAGAGGGAGTGTGTGCGCGCGCGCGCGCGTGTGTGTGTGTGAGAGAGAGAGGGAGAGAGAACATATTCCTTAGGGTGTGTTATGTATTGTATGGTGATAAATCCATACTGATTATTACATGCAGCATTTTATGTCACATATGTTTTTAATCAAAAACGATAAATTGATGTGTATCACCTTGGTAGATTCCAGTGTATGTATGTGTGTGTGTATATAAATATATATGCACGAAGAATTAAACTTTATTTAAAAAAAATAGATTTTTTTGTGTTAAATGTAGCACCACTCCTGTCTACAAATTCTAGACGTCTGTACCCAATATTATTGGTAACACGCCACTGTAATATAATATAATACAATATAATTATAAAACGCTGTGGTTATCCGGTGAGATGGATGTGTTGACGCTTGGGCGTTACCCAGCTGTGACGTCATGACGTGGCTTCCAGCGTCGACGAAGGGAAATCTTTCCTTCCGCTGCCGGTGACCGACGTTAGCTGCAAAGAGGAGGAATACAATACTGGAGTCAGAATAATCCGTAACGAGACAACGGATCATCATCATCGATATACAGTTAACAGTCACAGCAAGAATTGTTTTACCCCAAGAACTGTGAACACCGGCTGACTAAAGGTACCTTAAACTGATCATAACATGCAGTAGCCTTTATGGGCAGGTGCCATGCAGAAATTGTTACCCCGGATACATAGTTTATTTCCTACTTTGTGTTTCTTTGTCAGATACGGAAGATTGCTGACACAACGTTGCGATTTAAGTACATTTTAGGCAAAGGATCAATGTATTACTTGTATACAACACGGACAAGAATAGTATGGCCCAACATACCTAGCCAAAATAACATATTAGTCATGGGTCCGATACCGGCACAACACCGGCACGGGATTTGATGGATTTGACGTACCGTACTAGCTTTGATAGCTAGCTTGAGGGATAGGCGTTTATGACGTTGCGGTGCTGAAATGTGAAGAGCTTGCGCGGTTGTATTGTAGTTTCCTGCGCGTTTTTTACTTTTAAATAAATTGCGTGAGTCGCCGACAAGTTTTTAAATGATCCAGCCTTACTCCTCCACCACTAGCTACCGTTAGCCGGCTACCGTAACGGCAGTTCATGTGGCACGGTATGGCAGGGCGGGGAGCCGTCTGGTCTGGTCTGAGCCACTAGTGCTCAAAATGGGGGTCGGGACTAAAGGGTGGGCACCCCCGGGAGGTTGCCAGATGAGATCCAAGTTGATTGCATGACATGACTTGGGTCAAAAAGTTTAACTGCGTTTAACCAGCTAACATATCTAACAAATAATTTACTCAGTGTCGGTTTCAGCCTGTTTTGACACGCAACTATCTGACTAGCTAGCTAATTAGCTAGCTAGTCAGCTAGCCAGCTAGCTAGCTAGTCAGCTAGCCAGCTAGCTAGCTAGTCAGCTAGCCAGCTAGCTAGCTAGTCAGCTAGCTAGTTACTCTCACTCTTCCGCCGAGATGTGTGACGTTTGAGTTGGCTTGTAGTTGTATCGCGATAAATTGCTAATAAAGTCGCTCTTGGCCTAATGTATCTGTAAATATTACCTTGGAAAAATACCGCAGTCACAGTAGAAACTATTACACAGAAACATTTAGAATATTTTTAAAGCTCTGTAAAATGGTAAAGTGTATGTTCCTGCCTTAGTTAAAAGTCCATTACTGTATTATATATCTTAACCAAATTTATGAGCTGTTGAAGGAGATTCAGATTTCTGTGGAAAGCATTTGAAATCGTTCTAATGAAATGATGCTGATTACCATTGGGATCCGTTCATTTGCCTGATGCAAAACAGTGAGCTCTGAAGTCAAATCAACAAACTCTTAGGTCATGCATACATGCTATAAACCTGCATGTGTTCAGTGAGAGAGTTGTGTAAATGTATGTTAATGTGTGTATTTAGTGTGTCAACATGGCGTAAACCTGCAGTAATGTAAGCCTGTATAATTATGGTGTGTGTGAATGTAATGTAGGCTAATCACACGCACACATTCACATTGTCCACCTTTTCTGTCTGCAGACTGAAGATGGCTGTGAATGTCTACTCCACGTCGGTAACCAGCGAGAACTTGAGTCGTCACGACATGTTGGCCTGGATCAACGAGTCTCTACAGATCAACCTTACCAAGATCGAGCTGTTGTGTTCAGGTAGGCTGGCTGGCACCATGCTGGCACCGTGCTGGCACCGTGCTGGCACCATGCTGGCAGCTGAGGGACATTTGCTTGACATTTTACTTTAGTATTTGAGGTGTGAAGAACACTTGCCAGAGTACATCATAGTCTGCCTTTACTTGGACAATGAAGATGAGGCTTAGTGTGTGTTGGCTTGTAGTGATGAAGATGAGGCTTAGTGTGTGTTGGCTTGTAGTGATGAAGATGAGGCATAGTGTGTGTTGTCCAGTAGTGATGAAGATGAGGCTTAGTGTGTGTTGTCCAGTAGTGATGAAGATGAGGCTTAGTGTGTGTTGGCCTGTAGTGAGGAAGATGAGGCTTAGTGTGTGTTGGCCTATAGTGATGAAGATGAGGCTTAGTGTGTGTTGGCCTGTAGTGATGAAGATGAGGCTTAGTGTGTGTTGGCCTTTAGTGATGAAGATGAGGCTTAGTGTGTGTTGGCTTGTAGTGATGAAGCTGAGGCTTAGTGTGTGTTGTCCAGTAGTGATGAAGATGAGGCTTAGTGTGTTGTCCAGTAGTGATGAATATGAGGCTTAGTGTGTGTTGGCCTGTAGTGATGAAGATGAGGCTTAGTGTGTGTTGTCCAGTAGTGATGAAGATGAGGTAAAGGCAAATCTCCACATTTGTGGACAATAAAGATTAATATTATTAGTATTTTGCCTAAGGACGCTTTTATCCTTAAGTATTGTTGAGCAGGTAGCGGCAAGACATCTCAAGGATGCTTTACATGGTCATCTCATGGTCATTGGTCACATGGTCATTGGTCACATGGTCTGCCCGCACACAGGCGCGGCCTACTGCCAGTTCATGGACATGCTCTTCCCCAACTCTGTGCCTATGAAGAAGGTGAAGTTTGCTGCCAAGCTGGAGCACGAGTCCATCCACAACTTCAAGCTGCTGCAGGCCGCCTTCAAGAAGATGGGCGTCGACAAGGTAGGCCTCCACTCCTTCCCCCTATACCCTCCTCTCCTCCCTGGCCCTAGTCTCCTCTGGGAGACATGGTCTGGTCTGCTCTGGTCACAGACCATGCATTGTAGGCATGGCAGCACTTTCAGGAAGTGGTATTGTAGATTTGAATTTCGTTAGCATTGTCACTCACAAAACTCTATTTCCGGCAGGATGCTCCTGATTTAATTAATCATTTCAGTCTTTACGTTTATTATAATAAAGTATAATAAGATAACAAGTCAGTGCTTGTAAGCTAATACACCATTTATTTACCATTTTTATGTTTTTGGGGTCAAATTAACCAAATATCTCCTTGCAGTCTGCTATCTGACCGTTCTCCGTGCGTGCTGAAAATAATCTGGTGCTGCTACAGAGCCCTGGCTCCGTAAATAGGAACACAAAGTGGTGCAGACTGCACACAACAACAATACCCTAGCCATTGCAGTGTGTTTCCAACGTGTGGGGCGGAGCTTCTGCAGGAGCACCCCAGGACATTGAATGGAGAGGTGTTTTATTTGTTTAAATTTAATAAGCGTTCTTAAGTATTACTTACTTTACCTGTAATCAGTAACCATAGCGATTACAAGACTTACAAACAGCAAGACTTGTGTCGCTTAGTTACCCAACAAATTCATGTTAAATTGAATGTCCAATTTGGTCAATGAGTTATGTAGTTGGTTGTCCTGCATGTCAAACGAAATACCTCTCTTGGCAAGTAGGCGGGTCTTGACGCAGTTAGCCAGCGCTAATCAAGACTAGACATGTAAAGGCTGGCTCTGCGAGACTAGACTCAAGTAAAGGCTGGCTCTGCGAGACTAGACTCAAGTAAAGGATGGTTCTGTGAGACTAGACTCAAGTAAAGGCTGGCTCTGTGAGACTAGACTCAAGTAAAGGCTGGCTCTGTGAGACTAGACTCAAGTAAAGGATGGCTCTGTGAGACTAGACGTGTAAAGGATGGCTCTGCGAGACTAGACTCAAGTAAAGGCTGGCTCTGTGAGACTAGACTCAAGTAAAGGCTGGCTCTGTGAGACTAGACTCAAGTAAAGGATGGCTCTGTGAGACTAGACGTGTAAAGGATGGCTCTGCGAGACTAGACTCAAGTAGAGGCTGGCTCTGCGAGACTAGACGTGTAAAGGATGTCTCTGCGAGACTAGACTCAAGTAAAGGCTGTCTCTGCGAGACTAGACTAAATCTGTGGTGCCCCCTGTCAGATCATCCCGGTGGACAAGCTGGTGAAGGGGAAGTTCCAGGACAACTTTGAGTTCGTCCAGTGGTTCAAGAAGTTCTTTGATGCCAACTACGACGGTAAAGAATACGACCCGGTGGAAGCTCGCCAGGGCCAGGACGCCGCGCCCACCCCCGCCGCGCCCATGTCGGCCCTCAACAAGCCTCCCAAGAAGATTCTCAACCAGGGTAATCCCTCTCCTCCTCATCACACACCTTTGTCATGACGTCGTTAATGGAGCTTTGATGGTCTAGGCCTGTCACCGTGATTACTATATCGCCTTATCGTGCCATATATGGAAATAACCTCCATAATTTTTGTGACCGCGATAATATTGTATTTACATGCGTGTTGCTGACATAAGACATAAGTTAAATTGCTGCGCTGCTCCTGTGCTCGTTTCTCTCTCTCACACACACACACACACACACACACACACACACACACACACACACGCACAGAGCAGACAGCGACAGTTCCTCAAGGCCAATGGATATTGACTTGTTTAGGTAAAGATGCTTTTCCTGACGACTGCATAATTCCAATTCCAATGTTTACACACTCAGTTCATTCAAGGTCAAAGCAAACATGTTCGCCACGAACATTTGCCAGTTCTGAACTCACCTCATCATTTTGCTGCTGGTTAAAATATCTATCTACAGAAAATATGGAATATGTCGCTGAAACCTGAAATGACTATAGTAAGTTGACATTTTGCTGTTTCTTAACGATAACAATTTTGAGTTCGCTTTAGAAGCCACACTTCTTACCCACATAGTTCATATGTTTGCCTATACAATCTCCCAAACATGTGAACTGCATCACTTTCATCCTAAAATACTGGATTATGTTACTGCTCCGTCTGGACTAAACCATGGTCGCTGGTGTCGGGCGCATCAATACGTATTTCACAACCAACCTTTACCACCACAGTGTGTTGGATGCTTGTCTTGACTATAAACTGTTTCCCGTGTTAAACTTCTCCCTGCTTCCCTGGTCGACTCCTTGGATTAGGCCTATATAGTTGGTCATTCCACCCTAGGCTTTTCTGGTCTGCCCTTAAAATAACAATAATATCGTTTATCGCCATTATTTCTTGGACAAATAATCGGCCAACAAAAAAGTTATCGTGACAGGCCTATGCGCCTCTCCTTCGGAATTTTAATCATTAAGTGGCGACGAAGTACAGCCCAATATTCTAAGGATGTAGTGATGATGAAC
>JAODUK010042427.1:0-20492 GCA_027564635.1 Typhlichthys eigenmanni
TAATTTACCTAGGCTATTGAATGGGTCACCAAAACAATTGCCCTCCCAAATTTTTGGAGCAGGAGCCGTCACTGCCCTCACATAATTAACGGATGCCACTCAACAACTATGTCTCTTGACAGTCTTTCAAGGCGTTCTCTACCTGCCTTAATAGAGATCATTGGAACCTGGTGAATTTTGATCGATCTTTGATTTAATGTACTGTGTACACTATAGCCTATATTATCTTGACATCAACTCAAGAGCATTACAATCTAAAATACTTCCAGTGATTTTGGCATACCGTGCATCTGTTGTTTCAACCCTTGTTTGTCCTGTTGTGATGGACTGACCCAGTATTAATTGTATCTATGGCAGTGTTCGCCAATCCTGGTCCCAGAAGGCCGCTGCCCTGCATGCTTTAGATTAGATGTCTTCCTGCTCCAACGCAGCTGATTCATATGGGTCATTATAACAAGCTATTCATTTGAATCAGCTGTGTTGGAGCAGGGAGACATCTAAAACATGCAGGGCAGCGGCCCTCTAGGATCATGATTGGGGAGCCCTGATCTATAGCCTGCTGTATGCCGTTTGGTCGTTTTCTTGTTTATCTTTAGCAAATACCTCTGCCCTGTTTGCAGTGGAGGCTGTATTTGAAATGTAATATGTCTTTATCATGGACCACAACTCTTGTTTTCTCAATAACAGTGCAAAAAAAAAAATAGAATCTTAACTTTATATAGTTTTTATATTATTCAAACTAAGGTCTTCTTTCTCTGTCAATAACTTGCTTTTATTGTCACAGACACATGCTTTATTGTATGACTTCTGCATGAGGAGTCAGGCGGAACTCTAATTTTGGTTGGATTTTAGCCCATTCACTTTCTAAAGTAATCTCTTATCTCTGTCATCTGCAGCCCTTTTAGATGTGGGAGGTTTAACAATCCCATTATGTAAATTCAGAATTGTTTAATATATATATGCAATGTTGGTTGTTTGATTTTATATATATATATATATATATATATTATATATATATATAACACGAAGGGAGCAATAAACCGGTCTTCCTTTGAAGGTTAGTGTTCATAACTTTCAGAAGGACAGAGTTATTACCCTTCCTCAACAAATGACCCGTGGATTCCCAAAAAGCAGAGAGTAGATCATCCTGGAGTTCTGGTAAAAAAGTCCAAGTTATGTTTATGCATATAAAAGCCAACAGAACAGCATCATTAAATGGGCACTGAAAATGTGTAATTGAGTGAAAGGTGTGCATGGAAATGATCTCCCACATGCTAACCAATACTACAGTACAATTGGATGCCATTATTTCTGCCAAATGTTAGAAAGCCAATTAGATTCTAAGGCTAGGTGTTGGTGATTATTTTTCCCTTCAGGTCATTTGGGCATGATGATGTTCAATATATAAATGCAATATACAGTATAGGTCTACCTTAAAATTAGAGCTTTAGTCTACTAGTACTTTCTTAAATAGGGGTATAGACACTGCAAATAGTACTTCGGGTATACTATTTTTAAAATAATAATAGATTACTTTATATATGTTTAACTTCTTTATATAATAGATTATACAGTATATAGACAATGAATATAAATACATTCAGAAATTGATTCTCAGAGTCATTAAAAGGTACACAATGTTTAATAATTTACTGAAGTGTTGTAGTCTGGTCAAATGGTATTTGGGCTACAGAAGCCAAGACATTTTGAGAACAGTCTAAAAGTCCTTAATAAGTTGTAATCTAAAAAAAAAAAAGTGTACTCTGTATGCTATTGGGCCGCTTGTGACCACTAGATAGCAATAATGACATTTCTCAAGACGAGATAGGCTACTGTATGAACATCAGCAACATAGTCTTTGCAGGATCTCAAACGGAAACCACTCAATATGCAGCTGTGCCTATAACAGGTTGTCTACTTTTGTTTGAAACATTTGTGCTATAGCATGCGCATAATTAAGTTATACTACCAAGAATGAACATAAACATGTCCTATTATGTTCATGTTACATTAAAAAAAAGTCCCCCTGATGGTTTGACAGTTTACTGAACATTTGATCTCTCAGCCATGTACACAAATAGGAACACACATCACTGACAAAGAAACCTTAGAGCCTGAAGAGAACAGAGACTTGTTATATGTGAACTCCTATTTTAGCCCTGTCAAGATGACCTAGATTTGGATAATAAAATACTGTATATTTTTCTCCCAGCGGAGGAGTAAGTTATCAGAAAATATGCAATTTGCTGTCTTACACAAGTCTAACAACACAACACGAGTCTAAGCAGCACTTTAACCATGCATGTCGTGTTTTACTGGGCAAAGCTAGTATTGAAATAAATTAAGGTATTACTGGTTGTTACTCTGTTTCTGCAGCATAGGATAAGTCACATGTCACTGCTAAAAACACCACATGAAAAAGAGTGATGAACAGAGCAAGTCTTTACATAAAAGAACACACTGACCCTTGTACAGCCTTTCATCATTCAATTTATTATAGGCTAATTATAATGTGGGCATTATAATTAGCCTATATCTATATATATATCAGACATAGCCTATGTCTGGTTCTTTGCGAGATATTTTTGAATGTTGTCTAGCATTACACAGACTCTCCCTTTGCAAGTTGGAACTGTTCCTTTCATAATGGGAAGATAAGCAGGCTTTTATTGAGCTATATTAAGAAAGAAATATATAATAAAATACTGCCACACTGTCAGGCATGGTGGCATTCATTCCACTCTCATGTTCACCTCCAGCCTATATGGTAGAATCACAGTATTTGAGGGTGAATCCCTTACCTTATATACCAGGTCAGTTCAATGCACTCTCAGAAGTTGACCCTGCTTGACAGAATTATTTATTAATTATTGAGAGTTATTTGTCCTCTAAAAAGAGGCTATGCTATATTTCCCAGATACACTAATTTGGTGAATTAATCCACATGATAGGCTACTGTACATTTTACCAATGATTGGTAAAATGAGAATGATTCCAATAACAAATTAATATACAGTAGACGGAGTACAGATATACAGAAAATATCTTATTAAATGAAATGGAAGCTTGAGCATGCATATTGTCTGTGCATCGTGCATGTGGTTTTTTAATATTCTGTACATGCAAAAAACAGCAAAATCATTGATAAGCATAATATACAGTATTTTAATGACAATACGTTTGTGAAAATAGCAAAGAGAAAACCAAAGCTAACTGTGTGTGTAAAGAGGTTTTCTCACGCTCAGTCATCGAGTTGACAGAGCATAGCCACACCACGCTTGATCCAGTGTTGTGAACTATGACTGGTGGTCAACATCATGGAGATGACAAAGTTAGTGGAATGGCCAGTGGTGGAGAGAGTCCCCTTCCTCTCGCTGGTCTTGTACAGAGGGCAAACGTACAGGCCCTGCTGATCACTGCTGTCTTTGTCCGCTGCATGGAAAAGACAAATCGTTTGCAAAGAGACTCAGTGAAAGCAAGACAATACGCTGCACACCATGTATAAACTATTAAGAGACGTGAATGCTTACTAGGCTTAATCCAGATGATGGGCATTGGGTCGAACAGGATCTTGGCATGTTGCTCAGCCAGAACTCCGCTGACAGAAATAATAATAACAATAGTTAAGCCTTCAAGCCTCTTCACTTCACTTAGAGCAAATCAAGTGTGGTGCTGACAGCATATACCTTGTCCTGTCCCATCGCGCTCCATCCAGAAACAGACCGTTAACATAAACGCCATCTTCAGGAGCGCTGTCCGAGCTGTCGGTCTTGAGAACCTGTAAATGTATTTGTCATTCAGTAGCTAGCTTGAAGCTACAGGGAGTAGCAGTCATTGCTGGCAATGAAAAGAAAATACAAGGACATGAAGTAATATAGCAGGAAAATGTCCAGTATATACGAGGAGACCTACATTTCAATTCACGGTGTGCTTTTCTTACCTCGTAATCAAATCTCAGCATGTCAATAGGAAGATGATACTTCCTGGCATAGTTCTGCATAGCTCCAGTCAGGAAGGCCTGGGTGAAGAAGAAGCCTGGTAGCCAGAATACTTTGGGCTTTCCGTTGTTGTACCAATCCTGCATGGGATATAGGGTGGAGAAATGTCAGCGTTACAGCCGTAATGTAAAGTTTGGTTTGTTAAGGTTTTCTTTTGACCGCAGGGTGGCGTATAGGTTTATGGGTGACGGCCCTGCCCTGTTTTAACAGGACCTGTGATTGTTTTCTCCCTATTGGCTGGATGAGTTGGTTACTTGAATGAAGTGCACCTGGGCCTTTCACCTATAGAGGAGTGTTTCGCAGCACACTTTCACCACCCTCCACCACATATTCATATATGCATTCACACGTCATTGTGTTATTCTGCAAATTAGTTTTAGTGTTCTGGTCGGTTACAGCCCTTGAGCCAGGCCTTAACAGTGTAACATGTAGGTGAGCTGTCCAGCACAGTTGTGGTGAGATTGTTGACCAGGTTTGAGCAGGTTTTTAAGCAGGCACACGCTGTTCTCAGTCATTGTCGTTGTAGTAGTATGAGAATAAACCCATTATAATCCCATCAGCAAGTAATCTGTAGGCCTATATTGACCCAACTACTTTTTTTAACCAGGCCAAACCATCATCAATGGACCATAAATTACTTACTTACTTTCGCCAGAGTATGATTGACAGGCAATCTGACTAATCAGACGGCAGAAATAGGTTACTACGCGCAACACTGTCGGATAAACAAGAATCACTGCCTTCGCTGTGGGAATGTACCGGCTGCAGACAGTAAATGGTTTTATTTCTTTTTAAATTAAATAGTTTTCAGATTTTTTTGTTAATGACACGACGTTGGTCGTCTCTGGTGTTATGGTCAGCTCAGAGCCGACAGACCCACATGGTCTAACTCGCTTCTGGCGAAAGGTCCATAGACATTGAGATGCACTCACCACAGTGAGAGAACATTTCCATGACAGACAAATCAGATGTGCTTGTTAACTATTACAGAAAGTCTCCGGGCCTACAATGCTCGAAGCTACACTCAGTTTGTCTAGTATTCTGTTGTGTTTTCATTTGCCTGCGTGGGCCAACTGTCAGATTGATGAGCAGCGTGACTCCGCACTTTGAGAATATTTTATGCACATCTAAAAAAGCGCATGCCAGCACCATGATAGGAAAACAATGGTTTTGCTAGAGACGCGTCTCAGTGTGATCGGGCCCATAGGGTTGCTTGTAACAAACAACAGCATCTGAACATCTGCACACAATCTTTACCTGTAGGAACTTGAGCCGGGAGAGCAGGTCTGTAATGTAGCTGCCCAGGGGCTTGAGACTAGGGTAGGACCGCTTGGCCCACTTCTCTGGGACCTTGCCCACTATCAAACTGCCCGCAATGGCCTCCAGCTCGGCATCCATCACCACCAGACCCTTGATAGCCTTCAACAGGTTCTGTAGGGTCACTCGAATTGTCGAGCACAGCCTAAGGGAGAGGAAAATGAGCCGTCGTGCGTACAGTACAGTACAGCACAGTGGGTATGGTATTTTCATTCAAGTCTCGGTCTGTGTTCGTACGTGTTGTAACGCTCCATCTCTTGGACCAACACAGTGTTCATACTCTCCTCATAGCACACTGGGTACTTGCAGAGTGCCGCCTCTGTGTCAAAATTGCTTGGAAGCTAAGGAAAAACATCTCAGTTATTAGATGTGGTTAAAATAGATACAAATATTTAGTCAATTACAAAATAAGCGCAGTTAGTAAAGGTACACTAATTCCATTGTTTTGTGTCCTCATATTATGATGCAAGTAAAAATCACCATTTCTCAAGGAAGGTTATGATAGCAAGGAGCCGTACCTTGGTTGTGATGTCACGAGTGATTTCGAACAGGGTGTTATCTCCCCCCGTGCTACCCCCTCCGCTGCTTCCGCCTCCCTTCGTGAGCAGCAGGGAATCAAACAGCAGCTTGGTCTGCTGTAGGTCCTTAGAGATGGCCACGTTCTCGTGCATCCCAAACACTTCTGGCTCCTGGCTGAGCGGAAGTTTCTGGAACACATTGTGCAAGTGACTATACGTACGGGGAAAGCCAAATCACCAAAGCAAATATACACAATGATTATCATCATAGCAATTATCGGTTCGTGAAAACGAGAACGGAACAAGAACGGTTTTTGAAAAACAAAACAAAAGAAATCCCATTACTTTAATGAACTCCACATAGTCTTCGTAAGTGGATTTAGGTGGGGCGTAGTAATCTCCGCTGTCAGAGAAGGAGTAAAATGGGTTCACGATGATGTCTTTGTTGTAGAAGTCGCCCAAAATGGTTAGCAGCAGTCGACGGTCCCAGTCATCTGTGACGCGGCCACCATAGTTGCACTCCCCCGTCAGGTAGCTTATGGCCTCAAAAGGCACCTCTTCGTATTCGTTAATAAACAGCTAGAGGAGGGGGTGGAGAGGGACGGGGAAAGATATGGTGATATCCACCTGCTGCATGTAAGCAAGCTACAGTAGCTAGTCAATGAACAGCCGGGTGAATACCTGTAACTGCCTAACGCTTATACGAAGGTCAGACTCATTGAAGCCATAGGGTATATTCCAGCCCAGGGGGCCAAACTTCTTCCTCTCTTGGACAAGTGCATGAAAGAAGCAGACTCCGTATAAAAGCTTCTCCCAGATCTAGAGGAGCAGTTAGAGAAGCAGTATTTGGTAAGAATAATGGTGTCTTCTAATTGCTGTTGTAAACTAAATGATTGAGATGAGATTCACACTACATGCATGACCTGCCCCCCTGCCTACCAGATGCTTCTTTGGGCAGTTACTGAAGAAGTCCATGTTGGAGATGGGATCGGACTGGTAGGACTGCAGCAAATTGAGTCGCAGCCCCGTGGGGGGCTCGTTTGTCATCTTCACTCCGTTCTGGAGGATGGTCACTGGAAACTGATGTAATACACTGAATTATAACACTATATTGCCTTAGAAGAGTATGCACACAGCCGGGGGAAAAGTTACGACCACTGCACATCTTTCAAAATAGTATAAATATACTGTAAATGTAAAAAATATATAACATAATATAGATAATTCTATAAATACAAATTTAAAATACATACAAACTTTAAAAGGTATAGTCAGCTATTGCAAACTAATTCTAAGATAATACACTTTTTGTCAATATCACCAAATATCTCCTCGCATTTCGCTATCTTACCGTTCTCTGTGCAAGCTGAAATAAATAATCTGATACTTCTACACAGCTCTGGCTCCGTAAGTAGGAACATCAATGAAGTGGGACTCACCACAACAAAGCCGTAGAACAACACTTTGCTTTACAATGCGTTTCAATGTGTGAGTAGGCAAGGCAGAGGGATATTGTTTTGACCTGAGCTCAAAGATAGCAAGCGTTCTCAAAATATATTAACCGGCCTTTAGTAAAAAAGTAAAAAGTAAAAGTAAAAAATGAATGTAAAATGCATAAGTAGTCCAAATTTGAGAAACGGTTGCATTGGTCTCTTCATTTCTATCGTGGCTGTACATTTGGTAGCAGATGCAGAATGTGTCTTACTATAGGCGAGGGGTAGCTGGTGAGCCAGAGGCGGAAGTCTGAGTGGCAGGTCTCTGTACTGAACTCCTCGCAGATCTTCTCCAAGGTGGGCATCCAGGACACGGCCAGGTGGCAGTTCTGCAGGCACACCCAGGTGCCTTCCTGCATGGCCTTGTTAATCATCCGGGCAGCGATAGGACCCTGGCCCTGCCCCAGCGAGATGGACTGGAAGTCTGAACTGTCCATGTTCTTGTCTTTGGTAAACTTCAGCAGGCCTGTGGAAGAGGATATGATGTTCGCATTTCTACTGGAATAGCTACGAAGGTATAGGAATGAGGTAGACATTTCTAATGACTACAACAGTATAGGAATGAGGTAGACATTTCTAATGATACATGCACCATATCGTATAGGTCTTAATGCTTACTGGCCATGGGATCTGCTCCTGGAGACAGCACAAACACCAATGGGGTGGTGCAGCTGGAATCGTCGTAGCTCCTGCTCAGATCAAAGGGTGGAGGCTCCACAAACTGCTTCCCCAGGTTTTTAGTGACAAAATGAGTAACAGCTGGCACTATCTTGTCGGGTCTGAGACAGCGGTAGATAATCATTTTCTGCATGTCATTGAGTCGTTCGTTCCAGGGGTCTGGCATAATTTCGTTGTTGGGCTCCTTGCTGTCATAGATTGCCTTAAAATCCCCTGGATTAGTGGAGAATGCCTCTCTGTGGGATATATTGCAACCGCAGATTAAATCCTGTAGTGTGTTCTGCACATACTTCTCTAAACACAGCATACTATTACAGAATATAAAAATGCAGTTAATAATGGATCTTACTTGATTCCCTGGAGGCCTCGCAGTTCATTGGCTCTGCAAATCTCATCCCAGCTCTTCTCTGGAAGCCAGCTGGGGTCTGGATTGGGGGCAGTGTTTTGCAGGCCCACACCTCCAGTTAGCAAGAACATGAAGTCAGCATATTCAATCCCTTTCTGCGCTCTAAAGGAAAATAATCACGGTTAATATTTGTTGTACATCAATAATAGAAATGTAGCAAATGGAAATAAACCAGCTTGTTTGTTACTCGTGTGTATGACTATTGAAGGAAAGCTTACAGAAGGACATTGCAGCAGAGCAGGAAAGAGAAGAGGAGTTTGTCCTTTTCAAACAGTGAGCGACAAACATTGCTGTACAGATTATAGGTGAAGTGACTAGACAAGCGCTCCAGACGCTTATCCAGGGCCTTGGGCTTCGGACTGCACAAAAACGGATGTAGAAGAAGAAAAATGGATGACGTCACCTTCGTTTGACAACAAGCAGAAGAATGTTGTTGTTTTTTTTTGCGTGCCACTCACCTGTCCTGTATGGACTTCATGTACAGACTGACAAACCAGCTGAGAGAGTACTGATACATGGGGTCTATGTTGGCCAGGTCTGCAATGCTGAAGAAAAGGATTGAGGAGTAGTTGGCAATGGGCCGGTAGCTTTCTCTAGACTCTGCAATCTCGGCCTCTGTTTTCTCAGCTATCTGTGTGGTTTAGCATTGAGACAGACAGCTTGTTATTCACAGCGGCTGGAACTTTTTGAACCTCCAAAATAAATAGCGAAATCTGACCACTTTAACAACCGCATTGCTCAAAACAGTCGGCCATTCTTCACGGGGGCCACCTGCTGTTTCTTGGAGATCTCAATGGACATGGTCTTAGCGGAGTCGAGGATCTGGATGGCTCTCTCGTCCTCCAGGATGTTCCCCGCAGACGTCTGCAGCGTCTCCAGGATCTGGTCCTCGATCTCCTTCAGCTGCTTCTTATTGGCCGCTGACTGAAGGATCAGGGCGTTCCTCTGCTCTTCCAGTTCTGGCCTGGGACACAGAGCGGGCAGAAAACGAGCTCCAGCAAGGTATGGGTCCAACAGTACACATTATCTGTATTGGGGTGGACGGCGTCTAGTGACAATGTGATGCTAATACCGTTCCTTAGCGACCACGATTCCAAGCAGCTGGTCTTCTAACCCCTCAGGGGTGATCGTGAAATTCAGCAGGGACACCTTGGTGGACAGCTCTGGCAAGTAGTGCGGATTCCGCAGCTTAGTGGTGATGTAGAAACGGAAATCACGCGAGTACTGAATTAGGTTCTCCCCCAGCCTTATGGACTCCACGCCGCCTGAAAACAAAACACATTTCATTAAGGACCAACGTCGCCTCCACCTGAAAACAACGGAATGGGGGCATTGTGGTGGTTGCGTGAGTGAAAGCACAATGTCCCTGCCGTTGTGTATATTTGGTCGTGCTAAAGACATTTGGATAAAGGCCCGAGACTGCTATGCTGTGCCTTGTTTGAAGGTTTGTTTGAGTAGCAGGGGCTCCAGGGAAGGGTCCAGATCCTCTCCTACGTTCTCCAAGAGAAGAGGGGTGCCAAACTGAACGCTGTTCTCCAGGGTCCTCATGTATTCCCCGTCGGTCAGCTTGATGATGTTCAGTTTGTTGTCCTTTTCCATGTTCTTCACCCACTTGTTAGCCTGGCCCTGAGGGTCGATCATCAGAGGCCTGCAAGCATATATAGCAAACGAAGGCCAGAAATGGCGAGGGGAACATTCTCATGTGTAGCATTTGGAATGTATTCCTGTATTCACAAGCCTTAAACATATTCTCATAATGCTGATTTTTGCTACTGCTACTTTTCACGAGTGGCGTGCCACATGACTCACCATCGACGTGAGTTGGCGACAATCACGCCGTTGTCAATGGAGAAGGTGTCAGTGGGAAGCCCCGCGATGTTCCACGCTCGCATCCTAATAGGATCCCCCAGAGTCCTACTGAGGGAGAAGTCATCTGACGACGGTGTGCTCATAGACTGGAGAAACACAGGGAAGAGGTTTAACGCAACACTCACATCCCCGAGGCTGATGACGGGATGGGAGGACTCATTAGAAAGCCCTGCGTACCTTGCAGAGCTTGGTCCACGTCTTAATGCAGTCGCTCCTGAAGCCGGCGGTGAAAGCCCCGAGGTAGGCGATGACCCCGGCCGAAATGAGGACATCCCCGGTCAGGTTGTCGTAGGTGTTCTGTAGGTCATCTGCGGCCTTGGACCACCTGGAGACAAAACAAAATAGTCAGTCACGCAGATCTGGTTTGTATCTCAGCTATCCTCCTCTGCCGCGGCCGTCACCTGGTCTTCTCTCCCCCGAGGCCGCCGATAAGTTTCTCCGCTCTCTCCAGTTTGCGGGCGCACTGCGCCACTGCATACTCCAGCTGGGCTTTCTCCTCCGTCTTCTCCTCAAATGTCTTCTCCAGTGCAGCCAGGCTGTCTACCACCTCCTTCAGCTCGCCTCTCTTCTGCTCCAGCAGGGCCATGGAGGTGGCCTGAGACTGCTGGGCCTCCACAAGCTTAGCTTTCTTAGGAGCCACCACCTAAACAAGGGAGTGGAAGATTAATGTAGCATGTGCTACATGCTACATTAATTTTAATGTAGCATTAATGCAGCATTACTGTAGCATGTGCTACATGTAGCATTAATGTGGCATTAATGTAACATGTGCTACATGCTCCATTAATCTTAATGTAGCATTAATGCAGCATTACTGTAGCATGTGCTACATTAATCTGAATGTAGCATGTGCGGACAAATCAGGGTTTTCTTTGCATGAACATTGTATTGTAAGAAACAAGTAGTTAATAGAATAGTATTGTGTTCAACTGACAATGCATGTGTTGTGCTGTATACCTTTGCTACCCTGTCATATTTCTCAATGGCTTGGATCCAGCCACACAGTCCAGCGGCTGCAGACGACGCCTTGGCAACTTTGTCGGGATCAAAATCAAGATTGGTCATGAACTCGTTTCGGATCTTTTGCATGACATGGACCTGCAAGAGAACCGCAAAGTGTGAGCACGCAATATAAACATTATATAGGGTGGTCTAATCTGTTTTGAAACGCAGCTTTGTCAAAACCCACCGGTATTTTGTCTTTGTCTAGTCTTTTCAGGCTTTGTAAAAAGTTCATGTCACCCAGGAGCTTTTTGCTTGGACCCCAGTAGTCCAAAATCTAGACAACAATGTAAACAAAGATGACAGCATGTTAACATACAGTATAATTGCATGCATATTAGGATGAAAACAGAACTTGTGAAAATGTGCTGTACAGGGTCTCACCTTCTGTCCAGTTCCAGATGGGTCAGGAATCCTGTCTGGCGCAATATCTTTCATCACACACACACCTGACATCACCAGCTTCACCCCCGACGGCGGATTCTTCATTGACTTCACAATCGTTATGTCACGTTGCTACAACAACAACAACAACAACAACAACAACAACTTTACTAAACCAACTGTCTAAACCAGTGGTCTGGGTGGGAGTGGAAGTGTGTATAAATCTGTTATAAAACATATTCTAAATGAGTTTTAACGGTTGTGGTGGTTAGGGATGGGAGCTTGAGATTTGTGGGTTGTTGCTCTTGAAAACCACTGGGCTAAGATGATGATGATTATGATGATGATGATAATAATAATAATAATAATAATAAATGCCCACATCCAAAGTATCCAGTGCTCTGACAGCAGCCTCCAAGGATGGTATGGCTTCAGCCAGGTCGCTTTCACACTCCTCTTTCAACGCCTTTGCCTCATCGGCTTTCAAACTGGCCGCCTCCTCGTCCACACTGACAATCTTCTTCTTTGCCTCTACTGCCCGTGACTCCGCTTCAATCACCTAGGAAACCGTACACAGTCATCAGTACAACTGTCTGCGGTGCGGACGCGTCTCGGGCGATTGGTATTCAGGTGTGGGTGATTCACCGTCATCATCTCTGCATTTTCTATCTTGGAAAGTTCCAGCTTGGGCTGTAGATCCTCTTGTACCTTCTTCATTTCCCCCACCTATACAGAGACGGTAAAGAACAATCACACCTATGCAGCATGTGACCGATTCGGAGAAATAATACAGAGGTTGTGAAACGGCTGGACGCACCTGAGACTCCGCGAAAGCCAGCTGATCCAGACCGTTGGTATACCTCCTCTTTGCCTCCATGACAAAGTCTCGTTGCTTGGTTAGAAGCATGCGGAAGGCTGCGATCAGCTCCAAATAGGAGGTAGGCGTCACGTAGTTATGGCGACCAAGCTCTATGAGGAATCTGCCCAAAAGTTCATGGAGCAAAGGTTTATGGACACAGATTTGTGTTACGCGTGTGTGCGCTATTGAACAGCAGATGGGCTTACTTCTTTGAGAGCTCTACGGCGGAGGTGTGGAAGGTCTTGCATATTGCCACGACCACCTGCCGTTCTTTTTCGGTCATCTCCAGCGTCTCCAAGAAGGAATTGGCTACCCGCTCGAGAGCCTCTTCTGGCCATGGCTGCCCAGCGCAAGAGACAGCAAAAAACACAGCTCACACACGCGTTTACTTAAACTGATCTAGAAGGTATAACTGGGCATGTGACTATCAATGCTTCTCCATATGAAGGGTATACCATGTTAATACCATGTAAACAGTATGCACGGTGTTTAAAAAAAAATGCATACTGCTTACATATGTTTCACTATATGATGGCCCTGTATTCTCCTGTGTACCTGGAACCAGTCAATAGTGCAGCAGTTGATGAGTGATGGAAACTGGCGTAGGCGATTTCGAAAGGCATCTCCGATGGGACTGAAGGCCACCACAATGTGTAGGTTCTCCCTACAGCGGGCCACAAAGAAGGCAAAAAGAGCCAGAGAGCTAAGCTCCAAATCTTTATTGCCAGCCTGGGCAAAGGGTCGTATGGACTGGGAAAAGGAAAAGGAGAGAGAGAGAGAGGACATGAGATCGCAGAAACACATACTGTAATTTGTGTGGGTAAGTGACACGTTTGAGATTTGCACTGCAAAATGTATGTATGTATGGAGACAGCCAGGGCAAAGCAGGCCTACCTCCATAATTTCTTGCTTCTCGTCTGAAGCGAACAGATTGGGCACCTCTCCTGTGTTAAGGACACTGTCCACATCTTCCAGGAAAGCCTCCTCTTTGATCTGTGTGTCTGTGAGCAGGAACACTGTCTTCTGACCTTTCACCCCTGCATTCCTCAGCAGCAGCTAAAGTAGCAGGAATACATGTCGGTGAAACAGAACAGCAATGTCTAATATTGTACAGTGGCAATTGGCGCTGTTGGTGGTATGCCGGTCTAAGGTAACCTTTAGGTCATCTCTCCACTCATTCATGCCGTAGCTCTTAGAGATCTCTGGCTGGAAGATGGTCATATGGGCCATGGAAGCAGCCAGGCGGGTAATGGACTGGCGCCCGCTACCCCCAACCCCAACCAGCAAGGCGTTGCCGCTCGGCTGTTTTAGCACACGGCTGATTCGAGACAGGTGCTCCAGGACGTAGCTGCCAACACCACGGGGGAACGATTTTATTAGGACGCTAACCGACCAATCATCCAAATCACACGGTGAGTTACATTATGAATGTGCCATATTGTTTACCGGAAAATGACCAGGTTCATTCTGGTCTTGTGTGTCTGATTGTATTCGTCCAGACAGGACTCCACCACCTGGCCAAAGCTTTCCATAGAGGGCACCTCGGCATACAGACGCTCGTCATCCTCCAGGTCAGGGTTCATGTAGTCACCAAACAGCAGGTTGTGCATGTCTTCCTCCACCAGCTGATTATGTAAATCAAAATGATCAAATCGTGTTCACGCCAGTGTTACGCAGAGCACGTGAAGGTAGAGTGCAAAGTAAAAAGCGCTACTGTACAGCAGAAATATCAGCAGACCTTTTCACCCTGCTTCAGGTGACTAAAGATTTGGTCGAAGGACTCCTTGAAGTTCTCATTTAGAATGCTTTTCAGAAGGTTGTAGAGCCAGGTTTGGTCTTTGTCATCCACCAGCCGGTCATAGAAGACGCGGAACACCTCGTGGACAAACAGGCGCATCATCGTATGTTTGTCCGGCAAAGACTCCTTCTTCACCAGTAAGCAGCCTAGGATGACGCGCGAGAAGTCTCGCAGGTTGAACGTGTAGTGGGATTTGGCTGGGGTGGGCAGCAGGTTCAACATGGCTTTCTTGTACACCTAATCAAAGAAAAAACATATTCTAATTCAACTCTACATGGGCATCAGTGTGAGTCTTGTGGGTTATTACTCACCTCCATAGTAGCAGACACTATTTGGTTGCCCACAAGGAAGTACTCAGCAGAGAAGTCATTGTTTCGGAGGTAGAAGGAAACCAAGTTGGAGAAGATGCGCACCATGGTCTCGTCGCTGAAGGCGTTGACGCTGAAGGTGTTAAAGTGTCGCAGGAAACGAGGTGTCACAGCATTTCTCCCACCACCGGGTGGTCCCATGGCTGCAACGAGTTGCATGTCCTGTAGAGTGATCTTGGAAGTGTCCTTCAGGTCATACCTGGACAGAGAACAAAGTCACGCCAATGCAGGTGAACTGTAGAACAAATAATGTGTACGCATCTCCCCTTAATTCGTTTATTCTACAATACGTTTTCCCTCATCAACAGAATACATCATTTCCTCTTAGGAGACAGTTCCTACCAGTTTCCATGATCTAAATATTGTCGTAGAAGCTCCACGGGTGGCTGTGCTCCAAACTGCTCCAATGCAGGCATGTTCATGTCGTCTACAAAGATGACAAACTTTTTCCCCATAGGAGGCCCAAACATTCCCTTGCGTCTTTTATCCAGCCTGGACATAATTATGTTCTAGAAACAGCAAACAAAAACAATAGGTATTATACAAGCTGTATTCTAGAATGTCCTAAAAGAGAAACCCCATCATTCACAGTTCCTAAATGCTAACCTGGGTCTGGTTGGCACTAGTGCGGGCAGAGAAATTGACAAAGAACGGCAAGTAGTCATTTGCATCCAGGTGATTCATCAGCTTATCTTTCACGTATACTGACTTTCCAGTGCCTGTTGGTCCCACAAACAAGGCAGGCCTGAACAGAGAAAGACAGGGGAGGACGATATTTAAGTAAAGACCTTTCAACAGCCAATATTTAGACGTTGTTGTTGCAGGTCTAAATGGTTAGTTTTAATATCAAAACTTTCAAAAATAAAGATCTCCCCTGAAAGGTGCAAGTCTCCCTTTTGACAATTTTGCCAAAACACTTAGCTATTGATCTATCAAGTTCAAACAAGCATTTTGTGCTTCTGATGGTTACTGTATGTAGCTGAGGTTAAGGTCCTGAGAGTGATTATGTGTAGGATAACCCAAGACATACTGCAGTAGATTTGCCCCTTTCAATGACTAAATATCGGGAAGACCATCCAATACACTCCATGTACTTACACCCCACGTTTGATGCAGCGGTCCATCAGGTATGTGTAGCGTGCTGTGTCCATGGTAGGAACAATAATATCTTGCACTTTGGTCGTTCTGTCGCCGAGGTTGACGTTCTTAATGGTGTCATTCCAATGGATCCAGCGGCCTTTCCCTTTAAACTGAACAAACATTTACAATGGCAACTGAGTGCTTTTAAATACAACAAAAAGACTTCTATGAAGAAGGCTTACCTCATAGAAATAGTCATATACTAGGCCCTGTTCATCAATGGGACTCTCCCATTTTCCCACAGAGGAAGGGATGGGGTTCTCCTCTGTCTTTCCGGATAAGGTCGCCCTGAAGAACTGATCAAACCTCACTCTGCTGTCTGCATCACATCTGCCCCCTACAGACCACACCACTGAGAAGGCAAAGGCTGCCTGCCACCAAAAAGAGAAACATTGAGTGTGTAAGTGCATAAAGTGAATTAAAAATACATACATATTCTGAAATGTACCTTTAAGTCCAAACTATAGCATCCATATGCTTAGGGCTGGACGATATTGCCAAAATGTACATCACGATATACTTGAAATGACGATATATTAAAACCTCCTATAAAACTATCAAATTTTAAATATAAAAAAATGACAAATAAATGTTTATACAAGCAAGAAATGTCAAATCACAGTTAAATAACTAAGCAAAACTCTCAACTGTGTTATTTTCTTTCTGTTGGTACTATAATTTATGAATGCTATATTTATGTCCACCAGTAGGTGTCAGTAGCATTCTGGTGTGCGTGTGACTAGCACTGTGATCCCATGCAGCCAAGTTCCACAGAAGACATTACTGACTGTGTTAGCGGAGAAACTGACTTGATAAAATTGTTTGGCATGTGAAAACAGCCCATACTGCTTAGCACTGGCTGTGTGTCTGTAGTTCCAGTCAACATGCACTTAATTTCTATTCTTTCTGTTCGCCTTGAAGACAGTACTGCGCCTGTCATTCAGTGACAAATGTATAGCTTATCGAAATACTGGAAATAAGTTTTAAAATCATATCACTGTTATTGAAAATAATGATATCGCGGAATATATTGATATTGAATTATTGTCCAGCCCTACTTATGCTATAAACTATACTGTAAATGCTTATCCTGATCCTTATGCTTTGAATAAAATAAGTGTGTTACTGTCCCTTTACAGTAGGTCAACCATACCAGACTGGTAACATTGTACTAAAAGTTAATTACCATGATCCAGATGCGAATGTTTTTGTTAGCAGGGTCCTCCGTCACAGGTTCAGTGAGCAGCATCTCAAACAGTCGGCACAGTGACACCACCGTGTTACTACTACCAGGAGAAACCACTTCCTGCCAGGTACAGAAAACGCACATTAATAGGATGAACAGCGACACAAGTCTTCAATCTGGGGACTGTTAAATGGTAACAGTGACACCACTGTGTTACTGTTACCAGGAGAAACCACTTCCTGCCAGGTACAGAAAACACACATTTTCTTTTGTTAAATGGCATCCATAAGTGTTGAAGCTATGTGGAAGTGCTTGGACAGGTGGGCAGGTCTTTGGTGTGGCCAACATTGTGCATCCCGAACATGTCTGTACAGCCGCCAGTCATCATTGGTCAAGTTTGCCTTCCCCAAATCAAGTAAAAGTATGTGTGTGTGTTTTATGGGCCTGGTGCGTTTCACCCTGCAGTTCTTCCGCAGCATGTTGACGGCTGCAGGTATGAGCCAGTGGAAGAGCTCCAACAGCAGGGAGCTATGCTCTGGGCTCTGCAGCACCTCTGGCAAGGTGTTTATCCACGATGTCACCAAGGGTTCCCAGCCCAGCTGAGAGGGCTCCATGTAGATCATACCACAGCGGCTCACCGTAGCAGGCTAAAGGCAGCAGAGAAATTACAAGAAAACGCCAACTTTCCTATATTAAAAGACACCACCATGAAAACATTAGGTCTAACCGGAGAGAGGGAAATCTGGAAGCAAGTTTCTTTTCATGTTTAAGATTATCTTAGCTTGTATAACATTGTGATTTAGTTCATGTGGTTCACCGATTAAGGCATGTTCGCTGTAATAGCTCTTAATCCACACATCTATATTTCATACAGAAAACATTGCCATAACAAGAAGAGTTACAGACCACATACTGCACACTTGCTGTCTATATTTGGCAGGTGACAATTGATTTACCGAGGCCTGTGACAGATCCATCGCTTCAAAGATCAGACTCATCTGATTGGACATCTGGATAATCTTGCCACTCATCAGACACAACTAATAGGCAAGAGCAGAGAAACTTTACTGAGCCTGAATCCACAAAGCACACACTAATGTTATGATATTCAGATCATGGGTTATGTAACTGACTGTTGTTTGACCACTAGAGGTAAGTAATGGTGTGCTATGATCAACTAATACTTATGTGTATTATTGGTGATGGATGTTTCTTTTCTTTACCTTTTTGTTGTCGTCCAGCACGGTGTTCATGCTCTCAATCCACAGAGTGTCTATGGGGCCGTCGAACACCACCCATTTACGGTCTGGTGTTTCAGACGAAGCAAACTCACGAAAAATGTTGGCCACAATACCATCCGCCCACTAGACGAGCAGGAGTGACAGTGAGGAGACAGATTTAACACAAATCAATAAAAGACTAAGGAAATGAGACGATTGACCGACCCCAAGCCCCGCCCCTTTTGGCCAGTCCCCCAAATACGGTTGAGATTTTTTTTTTTTATCTGACGGATACTCCTGTCAAAAGTTAAGTTCTAAAAAGATATGTATGGTAGTCAATGGCGGGAAAAAAAATATTTTTAGATCGATAGTTTGAATTGTGACACGAAGTACACATATGATGCTTGACTATTTAAAAGAAAATTCTTCGAGTCAAGAAAGTCTCAGTTTGTCGTGTATTTGTTGAAGTATAAGACTGCAACATTCTTGACTTGAACAATTTTCTTTTAAATAGACAAACATCATGTGTACTTTGTGTCACAATTCAAACAGGATCTAAAAATATTTTTTTTCTCGTTGTTACAAATGTATTCCAAACTAAGGTCCCATAATGCGGAAGTGACTTCGGCTCTCTATAGCTTTCTATAGTTTTGTTCTACCTAGTTACAGTAACAAGTCAGGACAAGTGAAATAGGCAGGGCTTTGGATAGGTAAATTGACCGATCCCAAGCCCCCTTTTCGCCTGTCCTCCAATAACGGTTGAGCATTGTTTGAATCCGACAGAAACTCCTTCAGCTGTCTGTTTTCCTGTTACTATGCTGTTTTGCCCCACCTAGTTACAGTAACTAGGTTGGACAGGTGAGAAAATGGCGGGGCTAGGGATCGGGGTCAATTAGTGGACAGTCTCATCCGAAAAAGGCTCACCTCATGGGAGACAGGATCAAACTGTCCAAACAGCTGCCCCATGGTGATGGACTTGGGGTTCACTGTCTGGAAGATGACCTTCTCCTCTTCATTGTAGCCTCTCTCATTCATGAGAGTCAGCGTGTCAGCCAGCACGTGAAGCACTTTAGTCTTACCTGCAAAGGGCTCACCAACCAGCATGAAGCTAACAAGAAGAGAATGATGTCACACTGACGCATTTAAACGCCATGAAAGTAAAGTGGAGCAAGCCGTACCCGTGTCTGACTATCATCATCTCGTATGACTGGATCATCTTCTCTAGGAATACCTGTGTAGGCTGTACATTGTGGTTCTTACAGCACTCTGTAGCAGCCTCCAGAAACAGCTATAAAACAGAAGGTGGGACAAAATAATAGTAAATACACATGCCCTGTCATCTTACTGACAGATCCTGGTCTCTATAATTGCCAAGGAGGCGGTGGGAGGTACAATACAGGGGGTTTTGTCAGTTACAAACCGAAACAACCATGGTTTGTAAGGACAAATCGAAACATAAGCAGTGTCCCATTAAAGGACGCTCCTTAAGGAGCTCAAATCAAAACAAACTCCTTCAGAAGATCCGCCCCACACATTGAAAGGCATTGCGAAGCCAAGGGCATTGTTGTTGTTTGCCACTTTGTTAGTGCTCCTGTTTATGGAGCCAGGGCTGTGTAGAAACACCAAATAATTTTTTCCATACGCACAGAGAACGGTAAACTAATGGAATGAGAGGAGATATTTGGTGAATTTGACAAAACCTATATTATATACACAGGGATCGGCAACCTTATAGGCCAGTGTAGAGATATAATCTCTCCACCTGGTCCTGGGTCTTCCCCGAGGCCTCCTCCCAGATGGAAGTGCCTGGAACACCTCCCAAGGGAGGCAATGGAGGGGGCATCCTACTAGATGCCCGTACCACCTCAACTAGCTCTTTTAGACGCAAAGGAGTAGCGGCTCTACTCCGAGTTCCTCACGGATAGCTGAGATTCTCACCCTATCTCTAAGGGAGATGCCAGCCACCCTTCTGAGAAAACCCATTTCGGCCGCTTGTACCCATGATCCTGTTCTTCATGACCCACCCTTCATGACCATAGGCAAGGGTAGGAACAAAATTTGCCCCGAAGATCGAGAGCTTTGCCTTCCGGCTCAGCTCTCTTTTCGTTTCGTACATATTTACATATATTTGTGATGAACAAGATTAATGATTTCAAGTCAGATATTTCATAAGCATGATGTTCTTGTATTATTCTCATTGTTTTGCTTGTTATCTTAATTCCCCCCATAAGTGAAATGTATAACTAAATATACTGT
>JAODUK010042447.1:0-20486 GCA_027564635.1 Typhlichthys eigenmanni
TCTGCTGACCCCCCCCCCCCCCCCCCCTCCCCCCTCCCTAGATGATAAGGCTTTATTTTAATCAAGCTCGTATGAAAATGGGCTGTAACATATAGACCATACGTGTGTGTGAACCTCACTTATCATGGCATGAGCATTTACTGTAGGCCTGCATGACCTTCGTTTGACCTTAGTCTGATTAACTATTGTGAACTATGAGTAGACAGGGGACAATCGCACATGCATACACACACACACGTATACACAAACACACAAATACACACACACACAAACACACACAATCACACACACGCATGCATACAAACACCTGTGTGAAGTCCATCAGTTAGAAGGTTATAAGAGGTTTAGAGACACTTATGATGTTGCTCACAGCGCCACCTGTAGTACATGTTTAGTACAGGCCAGGGGTCGCCAGAGGGTTTGACCTGACCTCTAGAGTGAGCCTGTCACGACCAAAGAATCCCTTCCTTCTGTAGCATAACATTACCATTAAAATATGCATGGTAAGCAATCATAAACAACACTAACAAAACAGATGCACATTTATTTTAATGAGAATATAATGAATATAATACAGAATATAAAGAAAGATCAAATACCATCATTTAAAAGATGATGCCTTTGGGCAAATTCTGAAGAATATACTGTAAGACTATATAATAATCCAACAGAATAAGTGGGACGATCAATGCGTCACAGTGAAGAGGGTTTTTTACAGTGCATCAAATCACCTAAAATCTAAATTTAGTTGTAACTTAGATGTGCAACATTTGTCTGTCCATAACCAAGGGAAAAGTAAATGTGTATTAGAAATCTCCATCACAAGACGTCTTAGAAAACCTTCGACCTGGCCTGTCATTCCTAACTAGGAAGACTATTTGACTTAAACAGACAGCCACACTGTCAGTAGCTCTGGGATGGTTATAGCTCGCCATGCCTTGCTCTGGATTTCGTCATGAAATCCATCATGCTAATCTGACAAGGTCAATAATATATTTTTTTATAACTTTCCGTTAAATCGTGCCAATATATTTTAATTTGTATTAAATGATTTAAATATTTTGATATACAATTCACCATAAATTGTACAGTAGCTTAGAACAATTGTTATTTTTTTTAATAAACTGAACAAAGTAGCAATTGGCCACTTATAAACAATATCATTACAAAAATGTAGAGTTGAAGCTAAAGTTATAGTCAGCTATTGGAAGCTATTTGTAAGATAATTACACATTTTGTCAAATTCACCAAATATCTCCTCGCATTTTGCTATACCGTGAGTGTGAGTTCCTGTTAACATGGCTCGATTAATAGTAACATAAACAAAGTGGCAAACACCGCTCACATCAACAAAGCCGAAGTACTACGCTTTGCTTCAGAATGCGTTTCGATGTGTGGAGCGTCGCCACGAATGCGCAGAGGGATATTGTTAGCAAGCGTTTGCGAAAATGACTAACCCTGCCTTTAAGTGAATGTATTCATATTAGGCTAAGTATGTCATTATGAGTTTCTTTCTCCAAAATAAGATTCTCCAGTGGTGCCTCTAAACACACCCGCATAACCAGTTGTCCCACACATTTCTCTGGTCTGGATGCTATCATGTAAACACATCGCTGAGACCAAAGGAACGCAGGCCGACGTCCACCATTTCCTTGTCTTCCACTCTATCTCAATGTGTAGCCAATCTTGAAATGGAATAGTCCACCCACGACAGGACAAATGCCAGTGTACCTGTGAACATGCGCCAACTTCTCAGCCTCCCAAAACAAAACACATGGGCCAGTTAAGTTCCGTGTTCTCACGGTACGCTATAAAAAGTTAATTGACAGATGGGATGCATGTAGCTTTGCTGCACGCAGTATGTTTGCGATTTCAGGCCGCCCTTGAATCTAGCGATGTGCCGGTTCCTCCCTCCAACATTGCTTTGCCATTTGGCTGGGTGCCTGTTGTCTGACATGCTTCATGTCCTCTGCCCCCCCCACAGGCTGATAGACAGACAGCGTGCCCCCCCTTTCTCCTCCTACGCCTGCCCTCGGCTTTGCACCAGCTGTTGAGTGCATCAAGCCCCAAAATGGCTTCTCAGCTGCTGTAGTGGCAAGAAAAAAAAAAAAAAAAAAAAAAGAAAAAAAGTGGCGCTTTAGTGTCTGCTGTCCTGAAAGCTTGCGTGGAACATTCCCTCTCAGGATATAGATTGTTTTCACTTGCTAAGTAAGTAATCAGACCAGGCCTGTAATATAACCAGTATTTGTAATTACATTTTCCCCGCATTGTGGTATTTCAGTTATAAAATGTGCAGTTACAGTATGTACAAATATCACTTCTGTGTTTATACAGTATAGTGTTCTGATTTTTGATTTTGCCGAACCGCAACAGGTGGCAATTTTATTTGAATAATCAGACTTCTGCGTGAATGTATCAGTCTACAACCCTCTCAGCTGTTTATGTAGGACATTGGTCCCATAGCTGGTTGTCTTTGAATTAGCTGTGTGATGCCTCTTAGCATTAACTGAGCTGTTTTGCTTCACCTGACCCAGAAATCCACATATCACTTTCTTTAAGATAGCTCTCGTATACCCATAAGTGTTACTAGGTTTCCATCACATGTGGCATTGAGCGTTTTCATGTTAGCCAATCTTTTCCATAAGGCTGACACAACCATTCCTGAACAGACCTGGGCTGGGACTGTTCAATAGCTTAACCTAAAAGCCACTTGGGTATCAATAAAGCCCACATCACTTTACACTTCAGTGACCCAGTTATTCATGTTCACTCTAAGCAGACCAGCCACTTTCCCTTATGGAGCACGGAACCTTCAAGACCCCGATCCCAGGCAAGTCCTTTGATTGACTCTAACCACACACACCCCGGGCTGCCAGTGCTAAAAGGGTGTTTCCTGACAAGCTAGTTCGTTTTACATTTATGCTTTAAGGTTTATAAGGCCGAGGCTTAGGTTAAAACTTTATTGGCTATTGTATTAGGTTTCGTGTACAAGCCCGGCGACTCTTGGCTTTGTTTTTAGCCGTCGGCCTGCGCTCAGGAAAGGCTGATGTATTTTGATAGCAGTGAGAGCTAGAGCTGTCAAAGACCCAGCCTTAGGCTAGCTCACCTTTTTTAAACAACTGCAATTTTTGCTGATTGCGTAAACTCCTGTCACACAATAGAAGCGGTTCTATGTGCTGTGATTACCTCAGCGTATGCCCAGATTATTTTACCTACTGTAATGTGTGGTGTGTTCATTTATTTATTATGAATATTGACGTCAAGGGCTGTGCACTGCACTAATTAATAGCAACCAGGTCTCAAACACGCATTTGCATAATAAAGAAAATAAATAAATATAGAAAAACAAGCTGTTCAATTGACAGCAGAAGCAAGAGAAAGTTCTTGGTGGGAAGAAAAAAGAAATGTAGCTTCAGGGAAGCAATAATGAAGGCATCGAAATGCTGGTGTTCCTTCTCGCTAATTTTACCTATTGTCTTGCTTTTATCACCCGAGGCAGCATTTTCAAAGTATTTGCTTTCATAATGCTTTCATACCCCTTCCGAAATGTTTTCAATGTGCTTAACCCTCCGGCCTCAGAGTCGACGTGCTGTAAGAGGGGGTAAACATTACACATGCCTTTCATGGGAGCAGCACTTGTTTGCTCACCATAGGGTTCTCCAACAAGCACTGGAGTAGGTCTTAGCTATAAGATAACTCTGGTTCAAAGTGCTCATCCGATGCTTATGAAAACTTTTGAAATCAAATAAAACTTTATTTTTTATATTTTTTTATATTATTTTATTTTATTATATTATGCCTGTGATGCACTAAACTAGTAGTTGGTCAAATGTGGATGTTTGTGTTTTTATTTGTTGCTTTTATTTAAAGATGCTTTTATTTGGTTTTATATCGTACTTTGAGAATTCACATATATTAATCTTATCTCATCTGTAGTTTTGTTAACACATATTGGTCCTATTAGATGCCTATTAGATTCCTACAAATATGGCCTTCCTCCCCCTCCCTCCTCACCGTCACATTCACAGCAGGGGTCCACAGTGGCCCCCAGGTCTCCCTGTCTCCACACACACAATACACACCACACGCTCACACACACAATACACACCACAGGCTCACACACTTGTGTGTGGCCATTCAAGTACATATCAGGCAATCTATAACGGCACATATTTATCAGGGTAATATGATATGTTCTTTTTGGATTACTCAACTTTAAGTAACATTATCTGATTACTTTTGCGATTACTTATCATATTTAAGTATGACTTTAATGAATAGTTAATAAGAGAACAGCCTGTTTTATGCACTTTTCTTCTGCAACCATCCCTTTGAAATTTGAAAGTAGTCCTAGAAGTAATCATCCAATACAATTAAAAAAAAAAAGACCTGCAATACAATATACACAATTGCATATACAATATACACTATTTTAGCTGGTAATGTAATGGATTACAGTTTTTTGTAATCGGTTACATGTAACTGATGAATGTAATCAGTTACTCCCCAGCCCTGTGTTAAGCACAAACAGTCAATTGTGTCAAAAAAAGTGTCAGGAAGGCAGTTTTCTTTCTGAACATGACACTTAAAATATGAATTCCTGTCCAGCTCGCCCCATATCTTGGTCATCTAAAATCTTCTGGGGTTACAGCGACGTGAAATGAAGCCAGCCTAATCTGTAATTTTGTTTATAGCATATGCCGCATTAGGCTTTCCACAAGGTGCTTATTTTGGTTTCTTTTCCCAGCTTTGCTTTTTAAAGACAGTTTTTTATAATCTTTCCACTTACTTCTTTTCTGTTATCGTTCTTTATTGTCTTATCACAAGTCTACTAAGACATTTTATCACACATTTTCACTTTTGCACTTGGACAAAGAGTTGGGCACCTTGCATCTGCCAAACACACAAACACACACCAAACACACACACACACACACGCACACGCACATGCACACACATAGAAACAAAGATTGTTGACAAAAGTGTCTATTACTGTTCATTTTCAGATATTTACTGAAAACATGTTGTTTGTGGGTTTCTTGTCTTTTACATTGTCCACTGTTAAATAATTGTGTGATTCCATGAGTAGGTTGGTCTCATTTTATTTCCATCAATGTTATTCAGTGGAAAGGAAAGATAAAATGTGAGTAAATGTTAGTTATTTCCAGTGCCTTTATTCCTAAGCGTTGGAGGTCCTTGTTTGTTCCAAAATGATTGATGAGTGAAGATGAATGTTTCTAAATAGTCCAAAACATATCAAAGAAATACTGAAACCTTCAATTGTCCTTTTCGTAGTATTTAATTTTGGTCTCTTGGAGTAAGGTACAGCAACCAACCAAGAATTAATAAAGCAATGCACAATACACAGTGCCCCAGTAAACAACACATACACTATATATCTTGTTTCAGTAACCGCTGTATACAGAAGAGAGCACAGGTTGGACACTGTTTGCCTGGTTGACAGGATCACTGAAATGGTGAGGCTCACCAGAAGTGATGTGTTTGCCTGCTCTGTCAAATGTGGGTCTCTCTCTCTCACTCTCTCTCTCTCTCTCTCTCACTCACACAGACACACACACACACACTCTCTCTCTCAAACTATCTCGCTCTCTGGCCCTCTCTATAGTAGTCTGCTAGGGTCATAAGGCCAAACAAAAGCTGTCATCTTGGAGGCTGCATGAAGCTCAAAGCTTTACTCCAATGTTCAACAGTACAGAGTGCTGATCCCACATCCTGTCCACAGAATGGACTTTCTCCGATTTAATCTTTATTCGGCTCAAATAACTGAAACAAGAAGGAATGGAATTGTAAGCAATAATGGAACATTTTGATTATAGCATAATGAAAAACACCAGGCAACTAGTCATTATATGGGGAGGGTTGAAAAAGATTTGCCTAAAGACCTGGCAGTGATTATTTCATTTTGCCCTGACGGCCATAATAATGTCCTCTGGAAGTATTTTAAAAATGCTCAGGTTTGCTTTATCATCTAGATGGGCTGTCATAATTTTTATAAAAGAAAAACATTTCTGTGAAATCCCAAAACAACTTAATCAGCAAGAAGCCTTTGACGTTCTTAAATTCCCTGTTAGAAGAGGAAATATCAACAGAAATTATAGCAGACGTCTTATTCGCACAACAATTTCTACATGTTTATATAACAACTTTTTGCATTGGCAGAATATGTTATTTTGTATTTAATCAGTTTAATGCCAAACATAAAGGCGAAACATCACACATCACACAAGTTAAGACCATACAAGAAAATCTATCTAAATATTCTATTTTCTGAATTTATTGAATTCAAAGCTTAATATAACTTGTTGGGTGAAGCATGATTGTTAAAAACTGTTCCCTGATAATGCACATTTCCTTGTATTTCAAGGATAATAGCAAACATTAATTTCTTCTCATAAAAGAATCAGCGTTGACTTTAACTTTGTTAGAGCTTTGCTGCCCAGCCGTGGCGGTTGTTTTTGTTTGCCGGCTAATTGCATTAATTAATTGATTAAAACAGTACAAGCTGTGTTTTGCTGGCACGCATTGCTAACACACAAACCGCACAATTACTTGGGCCTTCGAACCTTGGGCAGGCTTTATAACTGACTGTGAATAAATGAATACATTGTTGGAAAATTATGAATTGACTTGAACTTTGATTGGGGCTGCAACTGACAAATCCACCCCATGCTAATAGCATCTATTTACAGACACGTCATGACAGACAGAGCATTGCCACTGTGAATACTAATTTAGTCTAAGTTGAGTGTAATACAATAATGTGTCTGTTCAATCTGGGAGCATGTGCTAGTGCTCTCATAGGCTCAAGTTAATGACGGTTCCCTCACGCCGTCTATACATTTAGATAAACATCATCAAAAGGCCAGCAGGTGACATTTGAACCCAAGTAGTGACATCTCTTGTTAATTTATTATGTACAAGTATGTTAGTAAATATGTCATATGGCAGTATTTATTTACCACCATGACATATGGATAGCTAGCCTGCTCTGCCCGACTATTCCTCTCAGATAAATGTATTTATCTCAATTTATTTAGCTGAGATTATAGTCTGGAAACCCTGTTCGCATTAGCGTTTTCACAGCCACCCTGCTAGCGGTCCAATCAGGGTGGGTTAGTGCGATGCTGTTGAAGTCAAGCGTGTTTAGAAATGGTTGTAGAGCTAGATGAGGAAATCAAAACAGTTGAAGCAACACTGATTGGTTAAAGGCTGCCGAATAGCTTCAGAATTGTACGCCCAGTAGGAAGCAACGACTGGTGACTCTTCCCAGTGGAGCGAGCGTGGCCAGACAAGTGAATATTGGGTCTGGCTACACCAGGCTAGTGTAGAGTGGTTCCATTCGGGAAAGAGCAGAGCTGTTACTGATACCAGTTTTGAGTAAGAGCAGAGGAAAAGAGAGAGAGAGATATATAGAGAGAGAGGGTGGGAGGGAGGCAGAGAGAGGGAGAGAGAGAGGGGCGGGAAAGGGAGAGAGAGGGAGAGAGAGCGAGGGGGGGGAGGAAGGGAGAGAAAGGGAGAGAGAGAGGGAGAGAGACTAAGATACAGTAGTCGACATCACATCTGCTGGGCAGCTGAAAGGGAGATGGGGGAGAGAGGGCGGGAGAGAGGAGTCGACATGATGTCTGAGATGCTGGACGGCTTCAGAAAGCTGGGACAGGGGCCCTCCTCAGGATGAGGCTCACCCGCTGACCACCCTCCGACCGCCCCCGTTCTCTCTCTCTGCTTCATTTTCCTCTGCTGCTTTGGGTCGCCCGTCATTGTCCTCGTCATTGTCCTCATCCACGTCGTGTCTTTACTGGCGTCCCTTCGCTCTTCCGCTTTGTCGGCCGTCAACTTGTTCCTTTTCTTTGGTGAATTTGTTTTCCTTTTCCTTGTTCGTCACGTCATTCTTTGTGTGTTTGAATTGACTCCTTCATTTCTCAAGTTATTTAGGAAAAAAGGAAATCGATTATTAGCGTGTGTGCTGCTCTCTTCCTGGCCAGCTCCAAGGTACATTTCAGATCCCCCCCCCCCCCCACACACACACACACACACACACTCTGTAGACGCAGGAGAAAAGACGGAAAGTGCGCTTGGCCGCTCAGCGGCGGCGGCGGCGGAGGAATCATTAGAGCCGGCCGCTCGCTGCGTAGCGGACGTTCGCCACCTCCACCTGCAGAGGAGGGAATGCGCAAGACTGATTTTGCCCATCCTTCTGCTGATGAAGCAGTAGGCTGGGGTGTGTGTGGGGATGGGATGGGGGGTTCGCCTGGCATCTAACAAACAAACTGCTGCCCTGGTAGCTGCGCTTATGGTCAAGGATGGGGAAGCAGGAAGCCAGGGCCCTCTCACTAGTCCTTGGGCCAGAGCCATGGAAATAACAGAGTTACGCCAACGGAAGTTCAAAATTGTCACATGGTTCACGGAAAGGCAAAACCTATGGTGCATTAGTTTCCGGAAGTGCTTGGTCGGCAGTTTGAATATATATATATACACACACAGATATATGTCTTTATGTTTCGGTAATTAGTAGTCAATAAATGCACCAATTTACATTTAAAATAAAATGTATATGGTACTTTTAGTATTTAAAATAACTTCCGGGAACTATTTTGAGGCTCCACGATCCGCCATTGCTGTGAGAAAATGGTCCATTGGAGTGAAGGGAGATGGATCTGGACTGGTGTAATCAGACCTTCCCGCTGCTGCAGCACTTCTCCAGCCAGCATGGGGAGAGAAACTGAGGAAAAACAGAAGCAGAATAAGTGCATCTGCAGCTACTGCAAGATGTGGTGAAGTGTGTGCTGCAGTAGACCCAAGCCTTTACAGTCAGTTATAAATTATCCGTCTGAGCTATTAAACAAACGGATAGTGCTTATTATACTTTCTCTTTCGCATTTCATGTCTCACGCTGAACAAAGCTGAGCTATGGTACAGTGTTCTGGGAACACATCGGCTCAAATATTTGTCGCTATATGCTAGACACTTTTTTTTTCGTCCTTCAGTCACCTTTGAACTCTGTCTGGCAGAGAACGCAAACACAGATGAAACAAGCCAGAGCTTTAGCTGGCATCAAAGCAGAGAACACAGCAACACATCAAAATTACACTTTATGGACTCAAAATAACACTTTGTGTGTCTGATGTGAGTCCTGCGCCGTGCTTTGTGCTTGAGAAATGATCTGCTCTGGCCTCCCTGAGTAATATTTTATTTAGTGTCTACGCAGGTCTAGAGCCAACGACAGGCCTGTGATTCTCAGTGCTTTCTTTCAGCTTTGAAAAAGACATTTGCGCTAATGTTATAATAAATGCATTGGCCTGTCAGTCTGGGTTTTAGCTGTAATACATTTTAGGACTGTGCTATTCCCACAGGCATGGGTTTTGGTGGTTAATGATTGAGGAGAACTGGGGGGAAGGGTCATTTCTGTCCTCTATGCTCCAATTTTAAATGTAATTTTTGCTCAAAGAGGTAGGGGGAAAAAATCTCTTAAACACTTCCATGCCTTGCTGCGTATTGTGTCCTCACTGTCTAACGTCAATGTGATACTTCCGCAGGCAGTATCAATAAGTGGGTCCTGTCATCTCAGTTTTACGTATAGAGTGTTTTATCCACGACATGTGTTGATACGTTCTCCCAGGTTTGTCCTGCTGTTTTTCGTTTTAATGACTGCTTTTCTCTGGCCCCAGAGCTTCAGAACGTCACCTGGGAGAAGCCTCACAAGATGAACGTGAGGGGGAGACATGAGGCATCGTAAATATTTTGTGTAGCGAGAGAAAGAGCTTTTTTTCTCCTCTCTCCTGCTCTGATTTCACCGCTGTCTTTACACTATAGTCTGAGCCTCATCCGTCCATTAGCGCTTTGCCACATAAGTAACTCGCGCTGAACGTCTGATACATATTAGGAAGTAGATTTTCGTTGGCTGTTAGCATTGTCACTCACGTCTGTATACGTAATTCCGGCATGATGCTAGTGCAGTGCTTTATTTACTGATTGAAGTTTTTCCACAACATATTTACAAGACCTGCAAAGAGCCAGACTTGTGTTGTTAAGTTTCCCAACTAATTCCTCAATAATATATGAACTGAAAATTTTACGTCCGACATGGTCACCGAGTTATGTAGTTGGTCGTCATGCATGTCAATCAAAATACCTCTATTTCAAGTAGATGGGTCATAACCAAACGGAAACCTCCGGTGCTGAGAAATGAATACGACGCAGACGTGCCTAAACCTGCAGTTCATTAAATGGCCACTTGAGGCTGACTGTAAAAGGGAGTCAATCCCCATAGACTACAATGTTAAAATGTCTTTACAGCAAAAAATAAACATACTTTTAGAGCCTGGTTAAAAAATAGGGTTTGGTCTTTATAGATAGACTCCTTGTTCATGACAACTGTACAACTGAATATTTTAATAACTCATCAGTTAAAAATATATTATCAATACATGTATGCTAGCAAAGCTCTCAATCTTCCGGGCAATTTTTGTTCCTACCCTCACCTATGGTCATGAAGGGTGGGTCATGACCGAAATAATGAGATCACGGGTACAAGCGGCCAAAATGGGTTTCCTCAGGAGGGTGAGAAGCTCGGCCATCCGTTAGGAACTCGAAGTAGAGCCGCTACTCCTTTGCGTCGAAAGGAGCCTGTTGAGGTGGTACGGGCATCTAGTAAGGATGCCCTCTAGGCGCCTTCCTTGGGAGGTGTTCCAGGCACGTCCAGCTGGAAAGAGGCCTCAGGGAATGCCCATGACTAGGTGGAGATATTACATCTCAACACTGGCCTGGGAACGCCTCGGGATCCCCCAGTCAGAGCTGGATAATGTGGCTCGGAAAGAGAAGTTTGGGGTCTCCTGCTAGAGCTGCTGCCCCCACCACCCGAATACAGATAAGCGGGAGAAGATGGATGGATTGATGGATGGACAATGGACATGTATCCTATTATAATGGATAGGGGGGCGTTACAGGCAGAGGCAGGTACTGCAAAGATGGCGACAGCCAGAGACAGCACAATATGTATGGTGTTCAAATCCATTCTTGAGAATAGCTATGGGTGACGTCACAGAGGGTTTGTCAATGTATACCTACTGTCTATGTTCTAACGCAGTTAGCCAGCGCCCTGTGAGACTGCCTTTACACGCCCACACATGAACACACGCCCTAAACCGTACATCTCCAGGCCTCTGCGCGCCACCACCACACACCCTCGCGCCGCAGCCCAGACACTTTGTACACGAAAGATGAAACGCAGCGATTTTGCAGGCAATATTGTAGCAGCCAGGCGAGAGGTATTGTGGCTGTGGAGACGCGCGGGCCCCTGTTTTGGACGCCCGTGACTCCTGCCGTTTCATCTCCGGGGATGTGATCGCTATATCCCGCTCGGCCCCCATGGCACTAACTCTCCACCTGGCTTTGATGTGCGAGCTGCTTGCTCTCTCCTTCTCTCTCTCTCTCTCTCTCTCTCTCTCTCTCTCTCTCTCTCTCTCTCTCTCTCTCTCTCTCTCTCGTCCTGCTGTAGAATGGGAGCTGTCACATGCCTTATCAAGCTTGAACACAGAGACACCATACATATCTGTTCTGACTCATGGGGATAATTTGAATCACAAAAAAGCGTTTTGCTTAAGAAAAGACCTCTTTCTGTCATCAAGTTGTCACCAGCATGCACAGTCAAGGGGAGGCTCTTAGAGAGAATTGCATAAAATATCAAGCGGTACACCGAACTGAACTTAGTCACTAAACAACAAGCGCAAACTAGTATAAGATTTGTGTATGTGTGTACTGTATGTGTGTGTGTGTGTGTTTGGTGTGAGAAACTAAAGCTTCAGAAGTTAAGAGGTTTTGAACCATTGAACCGATACATTTGCAGTAATCTGTGAATTTCCTGACAAGAAATGTACGGTTCTGCCACACACACACACACACGCACACACACACACACACACAGAGATTTGGATGGGTCTTAACTTGAAATTACGCAGATACTGTAGCCTGCTCATGTTCTCAATGTAGGCCTGTGTTTTTCCACAGTCATTATCTTGTGAATCTGCACAAGGCTGTGCGTGTGGGCGTCATTAGCGTGTGGTCACACCACTTCCTCCTTTTAGGAGGTAGTGTCCAATATTCCTGACTGTCATGAGGCATTAGTCACCAGTGTCAAATGCTGGTCAGTCCCACAGCAGCTGATAAAAGAAAAGCCCAAATGACCACAAATCGCTGACAGTACTTTAACTCCAGCAAAACAATAAAGTGTATAGTACCCATTTTTGTAGAAGAGCGATTTTTATACGAGTTTATACATTTGCTCCAAACAAACAAGCAAGGCTGTACAGTAGACCGCAGTAGACCGCAAACCCCAATAAGCACAGATGCCAGCGTACACATAGCATTAACTCTAATCAGTTAAACAGATTGTGTCTGAAATGTGCCTAGTTAGGGGAACTGGCCATAAAGCTGGCTAGAGAATTTAAATGACCCTATGGTAGTTGATGCCTTGTGAGAACAGCTCAAAAGATTTGATACCTTCTAGGGGGAATAAATAATATATCCCTCAAGATAATATCAAACGCAGCGTCGAAGCAGTAGACATCATTACATCTAATCAAGACTATATACCGTGCGCTATCAGATCAATTTAAATGCCCTGATTTCCTAATGGTCTAGGTTGCAGCATGCTTTTCTGGCTCCTTATGGATAATTAGCTGTTTAGTGTGCTTGAATCCTTCCCCAGATGTCACGAGGCATGGGGGGAATGAAGCTACCCACTGTGGCACAACGGGGAGTCCAGCAGAAAACAACATGTCGTCTAGCTTTAGCAACGGTGCTGAAAATAAGACGATATAACGCAAGCAGTGTGATGGAAGAGACAGTGAGGCCTTTTTCGAGCTGAAATAGGTTTCCAGGTTGCGCGGTAATGTCACTGCAAACTACTGTAGCTACAGAATAGCTACAGAATAGCTACAGCATACTGTAAACACGTTGATATCCAGCTGTGCATAACTAACTTTTTTTAACGGCAGTCATCTGCAAGAGAGAAACTTGTATTGTGCTACTATTATAGACGGAGCCCTGAGTTTGGCGTATTATGGAAGATGATTTGCTTGAGAGTGATTACCCTTCCAACCCCCTTCAATACACACATGCATGGCAGATTCGAACTGGATTAAAATCACGCCTCTCCTCGGTAATTGCTTAAATCACCTAACCTCCCCGGGAAATGCTTATCCCAGACGAATAGGGCTTACAGGAGTCTATTTGTCCCTGTTCTCTCAGCTTTACACAATGCTCATGTGCGTCTCTAGCTAATGTGTTGCACTGATCAGTTATCATAGCATTCTAATAAGCACGCATATTTTTGTAGTGGACAAACGATTGCAACATTAGCGGTTTAGCACATTCACAGTGTGAATAAAATGCAGTATTTTCTCCCCCAATAGTCTCAGGCGTGACTCATGGATAATAATAAGCTGCACATAATAAGCGTAGGCAGATAAAGATGCCATGCTAAAGGTGCTATGGCTAACAATGAAAAGGCCAAACGCATACGGCCGGGAGAGTATCTAAATGTCATTCTAACTTTCCGTACCCTTGTTTTAATCTCTGTTTGGGCTTGTGCTATTTTTCAGGCGCACTGTTTTCGCTCGGAGCTTACGCTTGCGGACCGGCCAGCGGTACCAGTGGCGGCATGCGCCAACACTTTCCCGTCTCCTCAACAACACGTTTGATTTAAGAGCTGGCATCCCTGCTTAATAAGCGACTAATCCCCCTGCCCTTTCGACCTGTCAGTCTAAACAGATGAGCCGGTGGGTCGCAGAAATCCATCACGGCACAGTTACTAACCATTTTATTGTACTGCTTCGTACTGGGGTCATCCCAGAGCAGAGATCTTTATGTGTGTGTGTGTGTGTGTGCGTGTGTGTGTGTGTGTGTGCGTGTGTGTGTGTGTGTGTGTGTGTGTGTGTGTGCATTAGACAGCTAGCAATTTATTAAATAGTGAGCAGGCATCCTTGCTATATCCCCTGGAATCCTAAATATTTTAAGTAAATCCAAACATTATTTTTATGGTCATACCAGCTACCGAAGTGTGTGTGTGTGTGTGTGTGCGTGCGTGTGCGTGTGCGTGTGTGTGCGTGTGTGTGTGTGTGTGTGTGTGTGTGTGTTTTGGCGGTATTCATAAACTGCAATTCAATTAATCTGTTTATCTTGTGTGCTACATTCATGTCCAGTATAACTGCACTCTAAATTACTGCAGACATCGGGTTAAATTACATTTCTTTGACCTAATTTGCAGATTTTATAAGTAGGAGACTTTTCTTTATAGTTATAACCTTTCTGTTTACATTCCTGTTAAGATAATGTAATGTAATGGTTAAAGTGTTAAAAAACCAAACAACTACTTCTGGGGCCAATTGGGGTGCTACTCTAAGCCGCAAACAGAAATCCTGTCATGATTGAGTAGAGGCCTGAATTATTATTGCATTACCTCAATCAGTGATTAATGGCAACCAAATGGACGCTTATTTACATGAAATAGTCTTAGATACTTACTTTAACGTTTTAAATTATAGAGGATTTTTTTGAGGGGACCTGAGCCCCTCAACCCCCCACACCCTCCCCACGCTCCGAAGCAGTTCAGCTCCGCCTGTGATCCGTCAGCTCCTGATAATACAGCGCATATAAATCACCAGTGGCGCTAATAGCGCCCGTCAGTCGCCTGTGAAGTTGACAGACACTGGCAATTGGTTGAAAGGGCAACGTAAGCACGCTGTGATGGTCACAGGGATAATGTTACATTTCTTTTGTTGCGGGGCGGGTTATGCCACCTTCTAGCCCGTATGGGCCTGTCTCCTAAATCAGTCACTGCGATGCGGATCGCATTCCAGGCTGTTTACATTATCCCCTGTCCCGGGGCCCGCCACCGGCGCTGCACACCTGTCCGGTCACGTCCGACGGGGAAGACTGTGGTGCGTTTTTAGCACCAGGACAGAAAGCCCATTGTGTCGGGATTCCTGTACAGTACACACACACACGCACACACACACACACACACACACAATCTTAGATTTCAGAGACCTCTGTATGCAAAAGTCTGAGTGGTAGTTCACATGCATTAAATGTAGAATGACATTTACACACAGAAATGAGACACACTGGCACACACATGCCCGCACACGCACACACACACACACACACACACACACACTGTATGCTCTCACACTCAGCGGGCTGTCAGAGGAGTGAGTTATGGAGTCAGAGGATATGCCTGAACATGGAGGAGAAGATTCCACGGCTGTGAGGAGTGATAAATGAGGATGACGTGAAGTGTGTGTGTGGGGGTGGGGGGGGTACTAGTGCCTTGCAGCACAGAGTTCAGCGCAGGCACATGTGTCGACAGAGTGACTCAGAGACACTGCTTGGTGTGTCACATGCGTGTTGCCACACACATGCACATACACACACGCACGCACACACACACACACACATGCGCACGCACACACACACACACACACGCAAACACGCACACTCAAACACACACACACACAGGCACACGCAAACACACACGCACACACACACACGCACATGCGCACACACACACACACTATCAGGGTCATTCATTACTGTATTATATGTAAGTATTACGTTTATTTATATAGTGCTTTTCACAGATACTGTACTTTAAAGTACTTTACATTAAATGTACAGTATATGTACTATACTGTGTGTGTACATGTGTGTGTGTGTGTACAGTATATAATATTTATGTGTGTATGTATATATATACACACACATACATATATATATATATATATATATATATGTATGTGTATATATATACACACACATACATATATATATATATATATATATAGAGAGAGAGAGAGAGAGAGAGAGAGAGAGAGTGAGAGAGAGAGAGTGAGAGAGATAGATTACATGTCTTTTTCCAAAGCAATTTACAGTGAGTTCAGTAAAGCCAGTATATTGCACAAGGATTCTTCCAGGTAGGTCCGGGCATGTTGGGAATGGAACCTGCGACCTTTTGTCTGGGGGTCAACCGCCCAGGGCTACGATGGGAGGCTACAGTGGTGTGGAATAAACTCGTCGAAGACACTCCTCTCTGCCGCCAGACCAAAGCTGCACTTTAAATTATTCTGGCAACGACGGAGGAAATGTCATCTGAGAAAAAGACAAAAAAATAAAAAAAAATAAAAAGACAGCTGTTGTCGAAAACAGTGTGCAGTTGCATCTCGTAACCAGAGGGGGCGTCAATCTGCGGAGCGTTACACTTTTAGAGTATGATGGAACAATGCCTCATCCCTCGGAAATGTATTATATTAAATGTTTTTGGATTAAATTACGATTAAAGATTAGATTAAACTGCCAAACTCATCTCTCAGCCATACTCTGTGCAAGTGTTTTATTTATTTAATGTTGTATGTCTTTCACACAGTAGTCACACGTCTCGCCAAAGCACTCATGCAAAATGAGTGTCAATATGCACCTGTCAATCACAATCACACACCTGTTAGCATTCTCTCCTGTTCGTCTCGGCTTCAGAGCACGTCTGCCTCACACGTGTGGGATGCATACATACAGTACCTCACTGCCGTCCATTAATAAAGTGCGCGCACACACACACACACACACACACACACACACTCTGTGACCCCATCTATTTCTCATTCAGCAGTCTGCTCTCAGCACATGGGATATTGGCTGTAATGGCACATATGCTGCTAACTGAAGAACCGGCAGACACGCATACATTAAGGGATGATATGGGAAGGGGGGCGGACCGGGTGTGGGTGTGGGTGTCAGTGTGGGTGCGGAGAGAAGCGTCGATAAATGGCATGGGGAGACGGGAAGCTGGAAGATGGAAGGTGCGGAGTGAGGAGGATATATGAGTGATGAGGGTTCCAGAGGAGAGAGGAGAGGAGGAGAGAGGAGAGAGGAGAGAGGAGAGGCAGCAACAGACTTCAGTCTTCAGAACAGTTGACAGGACCACACCAACTGGAATCATCACAGGAAATATCACGAGTGGTTTTATTTTATTTTTCACACAGAGCTCTTAAGTTGTCAGCACCCAGAGTGTCACAATCCAAACTTTACTCTGCTTTGATAGTCGGTTGTTTAGTTCTTTTCAAATTTTCTTTTTTTTTTTTCTTAATTGTCTTTTGTCTGAGTCCAGCATAAGTGCTGTCGGGCAAAGAAAACATCTCTTAGAAAACTGATGTGTTGGGAGTGGGGTGGGGGAAGGGTGGGGGGGATTACACTTGTCTGGTTGCACTCTTCTCTTTAAAAAAAAGTGCTTCCTCCAGAGCTTGAGTGATTTAAGCGATCTGTTCTGACACACTTGTAACTGCTCTGAAATATTGTCCGCAGAGATAAGATAATCAATAAAAGATATACAGATATAATTTTAAAATGCATACATAATAGGGTGCTTTTGGGTTAGGGGATCTGACAGCTTTTTGTCTGCTAGCAGGAAGTGCTCTTCCCAGTGTTATTTAGTTCAAGGGGGAGTTGTTTGGCCAATGGAGCGGTCCACCCAGTGTTGTTGAGTTCAAGGGGGAGTTGTCTGGCCAATGGAGCGGTCCACCCAGTGTTGTTTAGTTCAAGGGGGGGTTGTCTGGCCAATGGAGCGGTCCACCCAGTGTTGTTTAGTTCAAGGGGGAGTTGTCTGGCCAATGGAGCAGCACAGCGATGCAAAGGAGGATCGTTGCCCCATGCTAACCTCTGCATGTGTAAAATCTAAGCATAAAGCTGTACATGTTCCACTTGAAAGTTCTCCTGAAACAAAGGGGACACAACTCTTAAAAGGTATAGTAAGTAGTTCTCAAGAATTCATGCTTAATTAGAATATAATAAAAGCACCTCTCTCAATTACATATAGGGTGCTACCTCAGAAGCTCTACTTGAAACACATTGCGAAGGCTAGGATATTGCTGTCTGCACCTCTTACTTTGTGTTCCTACTTACAGAGCCGAGGCTGTGTACCGGAGAATGGTAAGAAAGTGGACTGCAGGGAGATATTTGGTGAATTTGACAAAAAGTAGTAAAATTATCTTACAAGTGCTTCCTGTAATGCATATTTGCACCTCATACTGTATGGAAACAAACGCCACACCCAAAACGGGATTTGAAATACTGAAATAAATTGCAGAATACCATGCCATTACCATATTAATGTGGGTTTGGATCGAATTTAATAATTAATATTTTGAATTTTTGAGGTGAACATTTTTGGGATGAAAATTGAAAACATCATAATTATACTTCATGATCATAACCATCACAACGTGAATTAGCACAGGAACCACTTTTTTAATCCCAAAATCCCAGTTAAGAAATGTAAATCATTGTGTGGGGGCTCTATAATGAAAGAAAATAATGATCGGGATTTTCAGTATAATGCATGATATAAAATAAAAGCGCATAATTAAGATAGAAAAAGGATATAGAGTGCCTTTTCCCATACAGTATGTTTTATTTTGTCTTTTGCCAAACTGTTGCTATATAAAAAGTTAAAAGGTGTCTCGCAGACCAACAAGTCTGTGAGAATTTCTGCATCTGGCACAAGCCCGAGCAATTAAAGCCTTTCCCTCCACGCGGCAAACACGAATCACGCGAACACTCAGAGCAGAGAAGGCAGCAAACATCTGCAGAACTTGTGATCTTAATTATGGCGGAAAAGAAACAAAAGCACAAACATTTAAATGCCACCCTATAATTAAGTCACTCAACACACAAACTCCCTACTGCTGAATTATTCATGTGCAACCGACTTGACTGTTACAATGGGCAAAGCAGTCCCATTGCTGGGCTCCGCTCATCCCATAGTCTCTGTGTGTGTGTGTGTGTGTACAGTGTGTGTATATACTTTTTATTTCTAGATAAGGCTTTGGCATTTCTTAATCAGCTAATGTTGGATGCGTTTAATTACTCGGGCCTCTTCCATTTGATTTCTATCACTCCTAAAGTTTATGTGTCTATTTACTATTCCACCATAGTAATGAACATTTACAATTATGCAGAGCGGCTATGGGATTAATTAATTAACTATATCTAATTAAAATACGCAGCACTTAAAAGAAGGGCGAGTCGAGAGGTTTCACCGTGTGTGTATCTCAGCAGCGAGCGCACCTGCGAATATAATTATTCACATGGACGTGTCTGCATGATGAAGCCTCGCTGATCTTTCTTAATTTCATCCCCGATATTTTCCAGTTAATAGCGGTTAGCATCAACTCCTTTGGTCTGTAGTCTGGAGAGACACACGGCATAATAGACTGAAAGGTTAGCAAGTCGAGCAGCGAGAGGCACGTTCCACTTGAGTCTATACTTTAAATCGCTGGCATTCATCAACTCAAGTGACGAGGCTGCCATGATAAATGGTCTCTCGTTAATATCAATGTGTCATTACCCCCGGCTCGTGTCGACGCGAGTTTGACGCGTACATGCTTACGTACACGTGTATTATTATGTTTCTGCCAGTCTCTCTCGCTCTCTCTAGCCTTCTCTCTCTCTCTCTCTCTCTCTCTCTCTCTCTCTCTCTCTGTTTCTCTGTGTCTCTCTGTCTCCTCTACTGTGTGTTTAATAGGTTAGCAGCACCTATCTGTCTGAGCCTGTCTCTCTTGCCCTTTCACCCTACAGGCCGTTAGCCTAGCTGCGTTCTGTCCGCCTGTACGTTTGACCCCCTTCAGTCACGCTGTGGACAAATGACCGGCGGCGGCGGCGTACCCAGCATTGCAGAGCGCTCTATATATCCGCGCCGCATAAAAGCTGTGACCCGCTGTCACTGCAGCCTCCCGTCTGGTGGAAACAGCACAAGAGCAGATGCTGCTGAAGCCCGGCTGCCCCGTGGGCAGCGCGACGCCGTATAATTATGGATATAAACAGATTGTGCACATGGTTTAACCTGCCACGGGTGATGAATGGCATGCTAGTGGTGCTACATTAGCGGGCCGCTTCCAGAACAGAGTCCGTGGCCGAGCAGGGTCAACGGCACAAGACGGGCCTAATGAGGGCGAGTGCGGCCCGGGCCTCTCCTTCTGTCCGGTTCTCCCTCTCCAGCTGGGGCTGGGCGAGACATGCCCAGGTGTGTCACCCTGAGGAGCTGGTCTCGTCAGGTAAGGCGAGAGCTTTTCTCAGATGAAAACCAGGGAACGACCGACCAACGCCACTTATAGACCTCTATACTGAAGCAACAGTACATCATATATTGAATAATACATTTTGATTTCTGTGGAATATAATGTATTACATGTCTTTAGGTGCTCTGATTAATGATGTTTATGTACAGTTGCATAGTGCAGAACTATCTCATTTCACCTTTTTCACATGTATCTATAAGATACCTCTTCGGGAACCATCACCTTATCGTGGTGGAGAGGTTTGTGTGTCCCTATGATCCTGAGAGCTGTGTTATCTGGAGCCTTGTGCTCCTGGTAGGGTCTCCCAAGGCAAAGTGGTCTCAGGGGAGGGGCCAGACAAAG
>JAODUK010042458.1:0-20485 GCA_027564635.1 Typhlichthys eigenmanni
CCAGACAACACAGCTCTCAGGATCATAGGGACACACAAACCTCTCCACCACGATAAGGTGATGGTTCCCGGAGAGGGGTTGTAGAACTATGAACTCATTAAATCCAATTTCTCCAGAAACACGATTTTCCATCGTCTGTCCTTCTTCCATTTCAAACGTTTATCTTAATGGCATCGCTGGCGTCTCAGACAGAAGCTGAGAATTTAAAAAACAAATCCATTGAATAGCCCTTCTTTTGTGCAAATTTGAGCCTCTAGTCATTTTAATAGATAAATTCCAGACAGACCCCATTGTAACTAGCTTACTTTATTCTGCTACGTGTGTGCGTGTGTGGTGAATCCATTTTGTAACGGCCCCCTATGAGGAATGCTGCTTCAGAGCATGGGGTGGCCACATAACCAGTAGTTTACGTAAGAGCAAGCTCTTGCCATTTGTGAGAGAGGCTGCATGATATAATATAATTGGATAATTTTGCAGGCAGCGCGGCCAATAGATGGCAGCGGTAGCAGCGATACAAAGCAGAATGGTGTCCTTCTGTCTCCAACACGACGACACAAATTGCAGTTGACATTGTATTGCTACAAGTCCTTTTGTTACTCCATCAGCGCATAATGTATAATTTCACCAGTTGTTGATGGATTTACTGTCAATGTTAATGTTGCGCTCCTTGATCTTGCCATACTGCCCTCAGACCCCCATATTAATTCCACAGGGTATATGTCTCCTGTCAAAAGATGTGCTTGCTACCATTGGTGATTGCTACACAAATGCAGTCTGACTAACTAATAGAAATAGTAACATCTTTCTATAAAAATAAAAATAGATTTGTTTATTTAACATTATAATACCCCCTCGCCCAAAAAAACAAAAAATACTGGATGGATCAATGCATTATATTCCTATAGGGGTTCTGTAGCGGTGGTTCCACTTTTGTAGTCACGTAACTGCAACACAATAACTACCAAATCAATTCCCAAGCCATTGACTGAGTGTGATGATCCTCTTTCTACATAAATCTCAGTCTGCTGACAAAATGTTGGCTCAGCTGGTAGAGAAAATATAATGCTGAAAGGCCCATTCATTTAACTGTCATGAAATAAATCAATATGTGGGTACATGTACTAGGGCTGTATACCAGTTGTCATATAGGCTCTGCAGTAAGGTAATCAATGTTACAATCAACCAGAGCTTTATGAAGGCAGACTGGATAGAAGAACATGTTGCAACTGATTATTGCTTCAAATGGTTCCTCTGCAGAATAATGGGCTTCGCAGCCTTTCTGACCTCTCCTCATTTTGGAAAAACCTACAGCTGCGGAAAAAATGTAGACCACTGCGCATTCTTTAAAATGTCATGGTATAATTATACTGTAAATGTAAAAAAAATAACAGAAATAGAACATTTCTGTATACATCTAAAAATACATATTACATTAAAATAAAAAAATAAATGTATAAATAGTATAAATATGAGAAACTGCTCCAGTGGTCTCTTTATTTCTGTGGCTGTGTGTGTGTATATATATTTGGAATAAGCGGTTCTATTGACTAGCCTGGTCTCAGATAAATTTATTTTGCTGACATTACAGTCTGGAAACCCTGATCACGGTAGTGTTTCCACAGCCACACTGCTGGCCGCCCAATCAGCGTGGGTTAGAGATGACGGTTGATGAAGGGATCAAATAAATTTTATTAACGCCGATTGGTTCAGCGCTGTCCAATAGATTCAATATGAACCAGAGGTCTACGCCAAGTTACGACTGCAAACACTTCCCAACGGAGCGTGGCCAGACCTATTCACAAAGTGGATATGGTCTGGTAACACCAGGCTAGCTATTGACACCTCGGGCACTCAAAGCTAGGTTGTTACTGTGAATATATTATGAATGCAATGACACAATATACGAGGGCCAGCTTGTTTTACAGCGATTTTTGCAAAGTCAGTCACTTTCTAGGGCTTATTTCCATCTTGAAATGCTGTAAATGGTATCGGATGCCATTCTCACTCTGCTCCTTGTTTTTCCAGGTGAAAGATCTTGTAATGTGTACACCCTTGTCTGGGCTAGGTTGTGTAATATACCCACCGCTCTGACAAAAAGACAGCAGATCCCAGACAGAATGTTGTGTAACGTGAGCAGCACAGTGATTTGTGGATTTTGCTAGTCGTGCAGTGTGCTTTTTGCATTATCTGATGGAAGAGTGTCTCAGATTAGTTGCCTTTGCTTTAGGGTTGGCCAACTCACGCACGCAGACATTTGTGAACCACATCAGAGGAAAGGGAATAACATTCACAGTCCTTCTTAAATACCCTTGTGTACTCTGCACATGCACGTTGCTTTGAAACAACAGACCCTTATCCACAGACGTGTGCATGGTAAACAGTGTTAGGTTAGGTTACTTTATTAATACCCAAAGGTAGATTTGTTTTGCAGTGAAAGAATCATTATCGCAGTTCATCATGACACAGACAACCGACAAACATGGATTATAACAGTTCAGAGACGACCAGTCTGACCAGTGCTTCTTATGAATGGTTTAATTGACTAATGGCTGATGGGACAAAGCGGTTTTTGTATCGTTTAGTTCTGCGTTTTGGTACTCTAAACCTGTGTTTGTCCATTAAGTGAATATAACGGGTCTGTTTGACCGCGTTATCGGTACATGTTATTCTGAACACCTAAGCATACCAGCTGTTAAGTGTCTGACACCTGCTCCTCTGCACTCTGTTGCTTCTCAGGAGCTTCTGGAGAGGTTCATGGACGGGAACGTGTCCCTGGAGGACTTCCTGGACTCGTTCCAGAGCTCCAGGAGGGCCTACCACGTCCGGCGGGCGCAGGTGGAGAAGATCCAGGAGGCGTCGCGAGGGAAGCGGCGGCCAGAGGAACCGGCGAACGCAGTCCTCCTCGAGGCCAAGCAGGACCCTCCCCAGCAGCCCACCCCACCCCGAGACCCTCCCCAGCTCCCCAACGGCTTCCTAGCCCAGGGTCCCCTGAGGGTCTTCCAGCTGCGCTACGGCCTGACCCCTGCCTTCCTGGTACCCCATTACCCCGCGGCCCCACAGGCCTCGACAGCCCCGAGCCCTCAGGGGCTGACCCAGGCTCAGCTCCTCGGCCCTGGCCTCTCCGCCTCCTCGGGACACGGCCAGCCCGTGGGGCTCCGGGTGATCGGGCAGCTGGCCGGCGGCTGGCCCGCTGGCGGGAGGCCGGTGCGCGTTCAGCAGCTCTACAGGCCGAGCCCGCAGCCGCTGGAGCCGCCGCCGTTCCGGTAGTGGAAGACCCAGGTGTGCGTTCAGACGCGGCGAACGTTCGCAGCGTTTTCTTCACTTTTTTTTGGAAGAAGTTGGAAACATTTCAATTTGTTCGATTTATTCTGTAGCCCTTCGTTTAGCGTCCGCCGACAATTACCTCCTCAGACCGCGTGTGTTCGCAAACGCTCGCAGTGAACTCGAAGCAAACGGAGAACTGTTTTCAACGTGTTTGCGGACGTTCACCTTTGTTTGCCAGTTTGAACGCAGCTCAGGCCTAGACTGGTCTTGGAGGCAAAGGGAAGCTGCCGGAAGCCGCCGTTGGACGTGCCAGCCGGCCCTGGGATGGTCCTCCTCTTCCGCTCTGCGTTCATAACGGACACGCAAACACGAGACGTAGCGGGCGGCCTTAACGCACAATGACAGGGAGATGGCAGAGGAAAATGGCGTGATATGTACGGGAAGGTCATGGAGAAGGTCAAGTTTGAATTTGAATGATGTTACACATGTCACGGTTGTCAGGGCGACACAGGGTTGTCAAGCACACACTGAACAGTTTGTGTATAAGGACGCCATTTATTGGTTGATACAGAACTGCTTAAACGGCTTTAAGAAAAACCATGGAATGACAACTTCAGTTATGTCCACCTCATGGCATTTCAATATAAACTGTCATTAATTTCATAAGGAATTGGAACCATTCTTTGCAGGTTACCAAAAGTGAACAGCTTAGCAGATGTTTACAACAACATAGTATTTATTAATTATCTAATCCATAGATGATTAGATGACAGCATTTTACCTATGCATATGCAACTTCATTTATCTTTTTCAACTGCCTTCCAAAGATACTTTTCCAACTTTCTTTTATTGCCCAAAGTAAATTGCCTTCACATAGTTCAATTTAGGTAAATTTTTTCATGCAAATCCTATATTATACGCCTGAATGGTCTTGTTTACCCTTGTAGATGAGGATTTTCTTTTCCTTTCCAGGCAGCTACTATTTTATTTCTATTTGGCCTTAAATGGGGTAGAATAAAGAGGGGATTTACTTCCCACATAAATGCCAGCGTTTCTCTAGCCAAGTGACGTGATTTTAATATTGTAAGGTGACACATCTTTCATTTCTCACTAAGTACCCTGTCATTTAAAGGCACAATCCTGGGATTAGTTTTAATTAATCTGCATTAGAATTCATCGCCTTGGCAGATTTATATTGAAGTGCATGTGTGCTACAATAAAAGGGAAAGATGAATATTATCTTATGTATTTTGTAGTCAGAACCTTAACCAAACATGCCATTGTATATTCACTCAGGGTCCTTCACAAAGAGTTCCACCAACCTTGGTGGAACTGATCCCATGCGTTTCATGCCGGCCTCACTATTGCATGCTAGTTGCAACCAACGACGCAGATATGTCTCGTCGTTGCAGTGATTACTTTTTTAAATTGTTTTTATAATAAAGGAAATGTTAAATGTAGACTGTGCTTCCGCACTCAACTTGAGGCTAATTTCAGCATCAACACATTACCAAATTTAGTGGTTATTTATGTTAAACTGAAAGAGGAATTGGATCAAAATAAAACTGCATTAATGTGTTTGTAATAGAAAATGTGAAGTGTTTGATTCTATATTTGTGGTTTTGTGAGTCTAGTATATTGTATATCTTGCTTTCTGTCGAGGACTTAATTATCCCAGCAGCTGCCTTGGAGTCAGAAACACAAGATTGAAATAATCATTGATTATTTATTGAAATATAATGGGACACATTTCTTAATCACTTTTGAAAGGTCTGCCCTAGGAACTGATATAATTTATTATAGATTTACATACTAATAAATAATTGTATTTGATAACTACATAATCATTAATTAACAGCACAGAATCAAAGGTAAATTAACTAATCTCCATGAGGAGCCACTCGTTTGCATTGAAAGACCTGAGTTTCTCATGGTGGTATGCCTGCTAATGGCACACGGTCAACCCATTATAACTTAGTTAATGTAAGCTAGCTAATTGTAAATGGGAACATAAACAAAGTGGCAAACGACAACAACGACACTTGGCTTCGCACTGCGTTTCAATGTGTAGGGCGGAGCTTCTGAGGAAGTTTCTTTTGATTTGAGCTCAAAACTGAAGCTTGTGAGATCACAATGGTCTCGCGAGGCTAATAGTCGGGTGGATCCAGGCTATTTCTACACAGCTCTAGCTCCATGAATGGGAACACAAACCAGAGGGCTTTGCGATGCGTTTCTAATGTGTGGGGCAGAGCTCCTATGGGAGCACCCTATGGCATTGACAGGAGAGGTTCTTTTTGATTTTTAGAGTTTAGTCGTTCCATGAATGTCTTACATTTTTAAGATGCTATTGTATCTTATCTTTTATTTTTACATTTTTATTGGGCAGGATGGTCTAGTGGTCTAGGTGTTGGGCTCCCATTCGGAAGGTTGTGTGTCCTAACCCCGGAGTTGGCCTACCTGTGAGAAAGATGCCTAACCCCCCAACTGCTCCCGGTGGTTGGTCGCACCTTGCATGGCAGTCATCATCATCATCAGTGTGTGTGTGTGAATGGGTGAATGTGTGTGAATGGGTGAATGTGATACTCTAAAACGCTTCGGATAAAAGCTCTATATAAATGCAGTCCATTTACCATTTATAGTTGACAACATTAATATCAATTTGCTAAACAAAAAGAACTGCCAGATCCTGTCAGTAGGGCTATTCCCCATGGCATCTTGCATTCTGGTATACATTGTCTATAAACAACATGGTCTCTGCACATTTAATGACCTGTCAGGATGAAGAATTTGCACCACTGTGTGTTCATATTGTGCTTAATGACTGTGGCCTAGGTAGCTGCCCGGGATGCTGTTTGCTTGAATGGTTCCCAGCATCGCATGATTATAAATCCTTGGCTGGCGGCAGTTGTACGGGCCGATTACAACTTGTGTCGAAGCAGATCAGTGCTGCTGTGTGGAGAGATGGGCTAATAATATCCCAGCCAAGTCCACATCTCCGTCCCTCCCGGTCTCTGATCCTCGTGTGCATAACCACGTCATCAGTGTTGACTGGAAGCCTCCTGGTGTCGAGACGACCCCGCGGAATACAGAAAAGGCACGTCTGCTTGTGGGAATTTCTGCACATTAGCCACGATAGCACGGGGAGGAACAAATGTCCAAGCTAACCGCTATTGAACGCATGCTATGAATGTGACAGGAGAATCGCAAAGCGTTGTCTGCTGGAGTTAAAGGGGCATTCAGGGATTCTGGAGAAAGATTGTTGATATTTGAATATTTGATTACTTAATCAAAACGAAAACTCTCTTTTAAATGCCATAGGGTGCTCCCTCGGATGCTCTGCCCTCCGCATTGGACACGCATCACCAAGGCTGGGATAGTGTTGTGTGGTGCGGTCCGCACCACTTGGTGTTCCCATTTACAGAGTCAGAGCTGTGTAGAAACACCGGATTGTGTTTTCAGCACACACGCATAACGGGCAGCTAGTAAACCGTAAGGAGGTACTCAGAATTTGACTAAATGTGTATTTGCTTACAATCGCTGACTACACCTTTAATGTTCTCACTGATGTTTTGACCATGTCAAACTTGGCTATAATATATTCTCTTGATTTGATGTGAGCATGACGAGAGAACTGGGTAGTCAACACCACAGGTTTCTGTATTGAACCTTGTCTAGAGTGCTTACTTACACACTTCTATGATCTATGCTCAAAATATGCTAAAAAAGAATATCTCAGGCCCGTTTTACTTGGTAGTACGATGCCTTGCATGTCTTTAAATTCTTTTCAACAAGTGAAGGGGGCTGCTGGGATGGTTCGTTGCATGGTTATCTCTTGCTAAACCCAAGGCATTAATGGAATCATGAGAACATTTCAGAATATGGAACATACATTTCAGTAAAAGATCCCTTGTTGCTATGTAACCTGCCACACTTCAACATTTAAGTGACCTTAAAAAAACATGTTTACATGTGAAATATTTATATTTCTTTTCCATCAGAATCCAGTTGTTAATAAAATTAATTTGTCACTATGGTCACCCCATCTAATGTTTTTTTTTATTTAATTTTTTATCCCCAACTTAAATTAATGTAATACAACCAATTATGTATTTGGTCTGTGATTAGTTTCATCAAAGGACTATTGTGAAAACGTGCAGAAATTAGGAAAAAGCAATTAAATATAAATACATTTTTCTGTAAAGGGTTAGGGTTTTTTATCTGCTGTGAGGACAGAAATAAGAAAATCCACAAATTACAGACATTTCTGGTTATCTAATCTTAATAGTAAGAATATTAGTCTTTGCTTTAAGTGTTAGATTCAGTAGCCTATATATAAGACCTAACTGCAGACAAACATGGCTACAGTTTTCTGTTTTTGCACTGGCTGTTGGAGGTATTGGTTAAGGGTGGGTGCTGTGCTGTGGGCTGTTGTCACCCTATCTGTCGTTGGGGGATGGGTTGGGAGTGGGACCATAGAACTATATAATGATTGGGACATGGGACCCTTATCGTATTCAGAGCTAATGGGTCTGTCGCAGATTACCGTAAACCGCTGCACCATGTGGGGCAGCAGAAACACAGCAGGTCACATCAGCAGTTTTATCTGGTAGAATGATGTTGCCAATGCTGCTGTCAACAGACCCTCACATTGGTATTGCTTGGGAACAGGTTCAAACTATTGATTATGCTAAATGCAAGAATGTCTAATTAAGCGAAACGTTATTTATTTAATTTTCATGGTAAGTTTATTTTATAAATGTTGTGTTTTTTGCTAAAACCAAACGTAAACCAAGACAGCATAGTACAGGGGTAGGGAACCCTGGTCCTGGAGAGCCGCAGCCCTGCAAGTTTTAGATGTCTCCCTGCTCCAACACACCTGATCCTAATGAACAAAGTTAGCAGTGTGTGTGTTAGAAGCCTGATAACGACCCATTCATTAGAATCAGGTGTGTTGCTTGGCTCTCCAGGACCAGGGTTCCCTACCCCTGGCATAGTAGATGCCTTTTATAAGTGCAGTCATTTGACATGAGTGTATTTCAATTCAAACGTTAAAACATTTAATATAGTACATTTTCTTTATGCTTTTTATTTTATTTTTATATATTTTTTTTATATATATATTTTATATATTTAGATATTCAGGTTGTAGTGATTGTACATTCCATTGTTAGGCCTAGCGATGCAGCGCTATATCCCTCTCTAGTGGCCAGCATTCTTTACTGCCTTTATTTGCACTCAGGGTATTTCCTTTGATTGACATGAATGCATTATTCTAGTAATTACGTTTTTAAAATATCCATCCATAATCATATAAATAATATAACATTAGCGTTTAAAAATTTTGAGTAAATAATTCAGTTAGTCATATAGGCTACTTAATAAGTCTTATACTAATTTATTACGATTGTTCTACAGGAAATTATAGTCTGGATGGCATAGTATTATGATATTGTTTAAAGTCCAAATTCAAATGTCACTTTTTAATCCCCCTTTCAATAATTGGTAAGATTATGTGTAGCAACATTCATTGCAAAAACTGACCACAATGTTTTGTGAAAAAGTGTTTATTCTAAGGACGTGGCTTTTCCTGAGAGGAAGTCTGTACAGTACAAAACCATATACGCAATGTAGACTGGTCAATGGCCTTGCAAAGTTAGCAGCTATACAGTATAGCCTACATTCAGTTGGCTAATTACCCAGGTTTAAAATAATCTGACAGCATGACAGAATACACTTAGTACATTAAATAGGAAAAAGGTGAAAACTCTAAAGGTCATTTTATAACACACTATTTCATTATTACAGGCTCAGTCCATAATCTTCTCTAGGAGTGCCTGCTGTGCTATACAAGTGCTTTTCATTCACTCATTTTCTGCCTGTCAACATATCTCACCATCAACCCACCCCCCGAAATTCACAAATGCGCTATAGAGTTCCCAGCAGCAGTTTTACAGCATATGAGAACAAGTATTCTAGTGTCCTCTATTATTGTCTAGCAACTGCAAACTGTTCTCTTGTTTTGATCCAATCACACTACCCAAGCAAAATGTGTAAGAGCGTTAGTGTATGTGTCTTAAGGTGCATCTCTCATCTGTCAAAATAACAATAGAAAAAGAATGGTCAAAGTGACCTTGCTGTTAGATATTTCCCAGAAAATATAAATGCAAATATTGGTGATGTATAACAAGGGCATAAGATCATTTGACATTCAATTAAATGTTATTTTTTAATGAACAGTAAATAAAAAAAAATAAAAAAATATATAAAGACAAAATCCCCAGCGATGTCGTCAGTAGTTTAGGTTACAGTAGTAAGTGATGATAAGAAATCCTCCACAATAGACAAGCTTTACTCATTATTTTCGGTTGTTTCCCGCTAGTACTGTATGTATTATCACATTCACATGGCACTGGTTGGTACGGTTGGATATATCTCGACTGCTGTTGAACCAAGTCAACACTGGTGTTAAATACATTTCAAGTCAGGTAATTTTAGCGACACCTGTCACAGCTGGTTAATAAACTGGTTAAAGTGAAATTTACGCATACTTATCGACAACATTGGCCATATCTGGGAGCTTATATTTCTTTCTACCTATGCTCTCTAGTGGACCATCCACTGCAATATACGTAATGCTGGTGAAATTTCATGAATGGGCCTAATAGTGCTATTGCATTAGTTATAAATGGTTACAGTGGTTCAATCCCACCATGTTTAATTGTCTTCCTCTCTGAGTGACAGCTATATCTGTACAAAGGAACAAATGAGCCCACATCTCTCTGTACATTTTTTCTTGTTTCACTCATTGTACGTTGCTGTGTAGCAGAAGACGTCCTTGTCATATTGTGGTGATGTCCATGTCTTGTTGAACGTCAATCACCTCATACCCACGGTTGTCAATCCCCTGCTTCTTGAGCTGACTGTGGCCAGGGTGACTGCAGTTGTTATGGTTACGCTGGTCGGCGTCCGTCTCGAAGCAGTGGGCGCAGTGGGGCGTGGAGACCCGAACGCTCCGCGAGAAGTTGGAGAAGTCCACCAGGTATTTGCCCGTCTTGGTGCACGAGATGATGGGCAGGAAGCTGTAGCCCCACTGCATCTCCAGGGGGACATAGGACGTTCGCACCTGGCAAGAGGAGCTGGTGGACTCGGCCGTTCCGTCCAAGAAGACCACCAGCTCAAAGTCCTGCTGGGGGAGGGTGTCGGCCGACAGCTCGTAGAATGGACTGGACTTGTTTATTACGTGGTAGAGCGTCAGGGGGCAAACGAAGAACAAGTTGTCTTTCCCAGCATCCATCATGAAGTCAATGTCCACCTGGTCGAGAATGACGGTCTCTCCATCAGGGGTGGCTGTTGTCCTAAGCAGTTTGCCGTATATCTGGCTGCCTATTAATAAGGTCTTTCGTAGGTTCGCCACGCGGATGAGAAGACACAGACTGCCCTTCTTTAAGCAGATGACCGCAGTGTCACTGAAGGTGACGGTCTTCGCCCTCTTCTTGGGCATGGAGATCTTGGCCAGGATGACCCCGCACATGAAACAGTTGATGAACACTCCTGTGACGGACTGGACCATGAGAAGAGCCACCGTGCTGGCACATTGGCCCGTGAGTGCCCTGCCACCGTACCCAATGGTGGTCTGGGTCTCCAGGGAGTAGAGGAACGCTGTGGCAAGGCCATTGACGTTGTCGATGCACGGGGCATGGCCGTCTGGGCCTTTCTGTTCCGACAGATCCCCGTTGGCCTTTGCTATCCAGTACCACAGCAGGCTGAAAACGAACCAGCTGCCCGCAAACGAGGCCACGAAGAGGAGAAGTACGAAGCGCCAGCGAATCTCCACGAAGGTGGTCCAGAAGTCCGTCACAAGGGCACATTGGTTTGTGTACTTAATGTTGCCAAACTCGATGTTGCAGCGCCCGTCTTTGGTAACCAACCGAGTTGTGCGAGCTCTGTGGCCAGATGGTTGACCCTGAGCTTGTGTTAATGGCAACATCCTTGAGCTACAGGAAGAAAATGTAGATGAGTATGAATCTTATCAACATCTAGTACACTTAAGGAACTATAGTGAATTTCTTTTTATTTTGGCCCTCCTGTAAAGTTGAGAAATGTCATTAACGCTCCTCCGGTTTTCACCCCTCGCAATGTAGAGCAAGTAAAATCTGAAAAAAGTGTTACTTTCACAAACTGCCATACAATCTTTGTTCGAGGGCCTCGAACAACAAAATCGACTATCGACATGACTCAAATAGAAGCATGCCGTTAGTCTTATTTTAAGAGCACATTCGAGACGGAACCCTAATTTCCTGTCAAAACCACCTGCCACCTGCTTAACATGAAACCCGTGACTGTGACAAAATGAAAACTCTCATATTTGAATAAATTACCTTTCTGCTTTTAACAGAGCAACTTTGAATTCAAATAAACACATCTGACAGACCCCAATCATAAGTAACACATCACATAAAACATAACCAGCCCCCAAGCTCAACATACCTTCAGAGTGTGAAACCATGGGCCCAAACTACAGGCTCGTCTCTCTCTCTCGGAGCTCCAGACTTCAGACCTTTCTGGCAAGTTGGTTGTGAACGTACTGAAAAGATTTTAATCCACAGTGAAATTCCCTAATCCCAGCCACATGCCACCGTGCACACTGTTCTCGTATACTAACACGGGAGCCACCAGCCTGACACCCCCCAATTCAACAAGTTGCCAGTCCTGCTTGATATGCGCTCGGATCTGTCTCTCCAGTATAAGTGAGACTGGTCCCAGTATGAGGACCTCTCCAGTGTTAAGAGTGGAATGTTTTGCACGGTGTGCCAGACCCCCTCATGAACGAGGCAGAAGGTGCATCCACTGATGGGGGCTGACTAGTGCGACATCCGTGCTGTTTTGTTTTTTAACCCTGAGAACATTTGGAATTTGTGTTGGGCCTCACAAAGAACCGCTTATTTGCCTCGCTTCGCTTCGACCTCATTATCAAACAGGAGAAGCTGCTTAACATTTGCATCAGAGTGAAGAGCCGCAGGAGCAATAATGCTTTTGTGCGGTATTCCAGAGGAAAAACTGCCATCGAGAAGTCACCGTTATAATGGAGCACATTTGACATTTTACGAGGGACAAGCCCAAGATAGTGGTTTAAAATGAGCCGTAAAGGATTTGGGAGGGTTTCAAGATTTGAACATTCACAGCTAGTTTAGGCATAGTTGGCCAAGCTAAACAATGTTGGTGCATGATGTCAATGATATACCTTCTGTACATATTCAGTTAAAAGGAAATTACACAGGAAGGCTCATACACATACTTCCATTAGCAATTAGGAAGTACACCATCAACCTATACTGCATTTCCTGTTGACTTTGTAACTGCTGTCTACATTTGTTTGATTCATTGATTGGTTGTCAATCAATAAAACCAAGCATTTATTACAGACTCAATGTCCAGCTATAATATGTAAAATATACATGTGATATAGGCCTACAGTAAATTACAAAAAAAAGCACAATACAAATCAATCATGGTTTTAACAGAATGTCAACACCAGAGGAGGGAACACTTCATATTGTCAGAAATGCTTCTACCAGGTTGCGGTTATACTGGGCAGGCCACATGGTAGAAGCCGTAGACCACATGGTAGAAGCCGCAGGCCACATGGTAGAAGCCGTTCTACCATGTGGCCTGCCCAGTACAACCGCAAGCTTTTGATGGTCAGAGATACCTTCTGATAGTCTGAAATGGCCAAGGTGGTTGAAGCCAGTGTTGGATACAACGTTGTGGTTTTAGATAGATTACATAGATTTCTTTATTGTCAATTTACATACATTGAAATTAATGTTTTACACTGAGGGGGTGCATGCCATTTGTACTTTAAAGTTGCTTTGGATATAAGCAATCTGATTCTAATTGTAATTCTTAAATACATAATGTGATTTGTGGTTATGGGGTCAAACACCTAATCATTACTGGATCTGTTGTCTTGCTGAGTGAGGCTATATGCCAATTTAAATATTTATGAATACTTCTAGTGAATAAAACACACATTGCAGTATAATACATTCTTGGTCGTGACCTGACATTTGAAACATCTGTTGTTGGCCGTTTCAAATAGCTGCTTTTCATTCACTTTGTTATGCTAACTGTGCTATGGAAATACAGTACCTGCCCAGATTAGAACAGTGGTGGATAAAGCCTACAGCGTAAACACGGGAATGTTGTTGTAAATCACTCAGCCGTATCTCGCAGAGAATTCAAATTATGAACACCTGAACTTTGCTTGGTGGGTGGCTTAGCTTCCATTTATATGGCAGCCTTAAAGCTGCATGAGGATGTGGTTTATTAGATATTAACGTACAAGGACACCGCAACAGCAGAAGCAGAAGGATGTGAACTTGTTTTAAACGAGGTCGAGAAGCCTTATACATTTATTATGCTTTCACTAAACGTCCCTGCTCTCAATCACTCCCTGCAAGAAGGAGAAAGAGAAACGCTGCATTACAATCAGTTAGCATTTCAGAGCAATTCACGGTGAGGGACTTCATCTCGAGAGAGACGCCCTGGCCTTTTTCTAATCAAACTGCCCGGTCTGAACATTCACAACACACACACACACACACGCTTGATTTTTCTTTTCTTTCATTTTCAGGTTACTCATTGGTTGAGATGCATTTTCAATAATACTGCTCATAGATTAAAGTGTTGATCCTACAGTAGACATTTTGTGGGGGTTGGGGCTGGTATTTGAGCATTCATTTGCAGGTGCCTATTTAAGGGCTCTAAGAACACATAGGCTGCTGGTTTAATTCCCACAGGAAATGAGGGTCGTCCCGGATGTGGTCTTTAATTTATAGTTTTCACAAAGCACATTGCAGTTTGCAGTCACACTGCAGCAACGTACCTTTGACAAAGAGATTATGAAAGATTATGGAAGCAATGCTGTTGAGTATAAAAGGGCCACGTAGTGTACAGATTACTAGGTTTACTAATTTTGTTTTTAAGCACCATGCCACAACACTATGATGAGAAAGGCTTCTCAAAGCTCAAACAACTATCATTTCCTCATCTGAGCATTATAAAATTGGAAGTTGCATTGCATTTTGGGTATGACATTTAAGAAGTTGCTACAATTTTATTATGACATTGTATTCACTGGCTATCTGAAATGTGTTATACTACATGAATAACGTAAAATCAAAACATCCATGAGCTCACTTGTATCCCTTTTAACAGGGACCTATACACTAGCCATGGCCTAAATCCACCCCCAAAATGGTCTTAACCATCCTAATTTGTGCCTCCACAATATCAGTCTGGGAACCGCCTCTGCCTAATTATATATTTGAGCTTTTATTCACAAATACTGTCAAATGATACTACAAGTTAGCCTTGAATAACACATTGTTATCAGATCACAGTTTTCATATGCAGTGGAGTACATTGGGCCACCAGTCCTCCAGTTCAGTCCAGCTTACCTGCTGTGGTCGAAACCAGCGAAACCAGCAAACTTTCAGTTCTGGTTTAGAAATTCCTAGAGTGCACACTCCTCCTATAAGGGCTGGAAGGCACTTTTATTTTTTTTGGGGGGGGGGTTCAGCATGTTTAGGCATCTCTTGCATGGGAGATGTGGAAGTGACGGAAAGGTACCACTGAAAGATGGCAGGCTAGTCTAGTGGTCTGGGCGTCTGACTCCCACCCAGCAGGTCATGGGTTTGAGCCCCAGAGTTGGCCCACCTGTAAGCATCAGGGTGCCTAACCTGCTCTTATTAAGACTTATAAAGATAACCTTGACCTTAATATTATTACTTTGGATCAAATTATGAAAAGAAAATACTATGATTTATTCTGCCTGATTAATAATTGTTGATCATTATTGTTTTGATAGTCATTAATCTACAGTCACATTCTGTAGCATCATTGCATAATACCACACGACTAGTGTAGGGTAAAATGCTTTGCTAAGGATTTCTAGAGGGACCTGGCTTGATCTGTGTAAGTCACAACATCACCTCTCCTCCATCAACTTTCCTGTAAAAGGTTAAGGTAGGCAGCACTTCCTTCTTCTTCTACAAGTGTCCATTAATCTACACAATGTTCTTCTCCAGCAGCGGCTCCCCGCTCAGGATGCGCCTGAACCCGAGGCCACTCAGGTTCAAGGTCTTGAAGTTCCCGTCCAGGATCAGCTCGGCCACGGCCCGGCCGACCGCGGGCGACTGCTGGAGGCCGTGGCCGCTAAAGCCCGTGGCAAAGTACATGTTGTTGACGAATGGGTGGATGCCGATGATGCCGTTCTGGTCCAGGCGGTTGTAGTCATAGAAACCTGCCCACGCGCTGGTCACCTAAAAGTAAGTTAAGTAAAACAGTAAGTTAATAATAAGTTATATTTTTATAGCGCCTTTCACAGGACCCAAGGACGCTTTACAAAAAAAACTACAGAGACACAGCAAACAATAGAACAGAAACGGTAATTCTAGGTTGAATACCTTGGTAAAGAGGTGGGCAGGTTGGGAAATTAACTTATTTGCCCACCAGACACAGTGGCCAGCCACTTAAACCAGACACAGTGGCCAGCCACTTAAATTTTTTTACCAGCCAATGTTTTCTGCTATTACAAGTGCACAAATTAGAATTTCGTCAATACGTTCAATTTTATAAATACATTTGTCTCCTACAATACATAATATGCGCAGCTGTTTGTGTTTATAAGCTTAGGTATTTAAGCCTAAATGGGAATGACATCAGCAAGTGTTTATTGCCACTTTGAAAAAGTACCCGCATTTGGCTGGTGGCAGGTGCTAATTTCCAACTCTACAGGTGGGTTTTTAGTAGATTTTTATAAAGTATCCAGAGAAGGAGCATTTAAGTAAAGACATCGCGTCAAGGAATACACTTTTAAAATGTTTGTTTCATCGCTACTACGGACTACAAACCAGGTCTGGGCGATATATCGATATTTAATTTATATCGGTATATTTTCAAAAGAGATATAAAATTATACACTATCGTTTATATCGATATAGTTATATTTGCAACTTTTTTCAGAGTAGCCAATGAGAGAGCAGATACTGAGTCACATGGCTCAATTTCCGTTTCTGACAAACAGATACAGGTAGCCAGCTAGTATGACAAGGTACCTGTAATGAAAAACAAATGTGGATTAAATTGAGTAGAATTCACAACCTCTCTGCTATGGATTTAACCATGTACAACTACAATTAAGTCGCTAAAAAAGATATGTCACATTTCCATCTGGGTTCCTGTTTTTTTCTCCTTTCCATTTAACCCAATTTATAGAAAATACCGATATATGTTGTGCATCGGTATTCAACCTAAATAGATCGGAATATGATTTTTGGTCCATATCGCCCAACCCTACTACAAACCAGGAATCTGAGTTCCGTGTGTGTCACCTCGCACGACAACTCATTTTGCATCAGAAGCTGACCCATTAGTTCATTGCCTGGCCAGTTTTTCCAATGGCGCGTTAGTTTATGCTGACACCCCAGACATAATGACAGATTTGACACATTTCTAATAAACTCTGGATGAAGTCATGGCTGATAGGAAGGAATCGGCATGGCTTATTCATTTTGCAGCACAATCTGGAAGCTAAAGCTCAAACATGTTTGATATTTAGTTCATCGGCTTACAAAACCTACTTGACATTTCATATTGACATAAACAGCGACCCCTATACTTTAACCTCCAACTAGGTAAAAAGAAACCTTGACCAGTGTATTATATATTTTTTTCTGCATCTTGTATTTAAATATAATTTGATATTTATGATTCACATTCAAGGAAAAAATTATAATATTCGGTCTGTAAACCTGTTAAGGACAACAGAACAAAAAAGATAAAATTATTCTGACTTGGAAGCCCCTCCCTCTCTTTTGTTTCATTGGCTGATTGACTGAGCTCTCTCTATCTTCTTCAGGATAATTAGCCTCGAGTTGGGAACGCCTGCGCGATTGTTGGGGGATGCAAATCCTGCTCCAGAATCTGTCCAGGAATCTTCTAGTGTGGGGCCAGCATTAATTAGTGTGTTGTTATGGCGTTCTGTCAATGTAGTCAACAGAACCAAACAAACCGACAGGATGTGTAGCCCTACCTTGAGGCTCTCGAAGGCAGGAACTCTGTGAGCCAAATGGGGCCAGACCTTCTCCTCAAAAAACTGATGGTCCACATCTAAAGTTGCGGTATCTGGCTCCTCCTCCTAAAGCCAGACAGAGAAGAGACAGAGATATAGTTCAAGTACAAGAAACACCCTCTGTAATAGCATTTACAGTCTAGTTTAGAAGCTACAGATAAGCATAACAAACCTCTTCTGGTGATGCCCCGGCAATGTAGTTCCCTCCTAATCCCTCTCTTCTAAAGTACACTCCGGAGTAGTCGATTAGGAAGGGCGTGTCCAATCCAGGTCCATTCGGACAGTGGACCACATAGACGTACCTTTATTTAAAGTCGAATGCAGTCCATTTATAGTAAATGGAACGTATTAAGAAAGGTGGTGTAAGCGATGCTAGAGAAAATAAATACAATATAACAACAACAAAACATATCCCTTCAATGCCATAGGGGGCTCCCGCCGAAGATCTGCCCCCCCCCCCCCACACATTCACATGCATATACCCAAGGCTGGGATATTGTTGTGTGGTGCGGTCTGCACCACTTTGCGTTCCTATTTACAGCGTTTATTATTTTTCAGGGCACACAGAACCAACGACTACAGTATATAAGACCATGTGGGGATATTCGCTGAATTAAGAATGTAGTTGTCATGGAAACACAAAAGTCTTTTGAGGACATTTCAATTAGGTGTGCTACACATGCTATATTCACACCACAATGACCACACAACTCCAGAGTATAATTACAACACAGCTTGTGTCGCCATCTAGTGGACAAATCCATTCATGCCCTTTTAATTAAACAATTATGCAAATTAAAAAGATGCATTTATGCAATACTCAATTTAACTTTGAAATGACGCTTCTTTTTTATACATGACATGGAAAATTAGGTGGTTTTGAATGATGATCAACAACAACAAACAGCTGTGGCCTAGCAACCAAAACATTAAACAGTGGTGAAACTGTTTCACATATAGGCTATTCACATGGGTTTTGCATTTATTTGTATTTATTATGCTGAATTAGGCTATTTAGTATATATTCGTAATATGACGAGCTCCCAGGCGATGCCAAGTAGCATTAATTGACACAGATTTGGACCACATATAAAAATAAACTTTTGTTTTCATTGAGTTGTCTTACTAAGCAATTGCGCAACTGGGCGTTCGCTGACCAGACGAACACTGATTGCATATGCACCATGGCTCAATCTTACAGTGTCTCTGGCCCAATAGGCTACCTTTTACGTGGCTCCACTGGAACAGGGATGCCAGCTAGGGTGGCTTCAGGACCAAGACCAATACCCAGCATCTCTGCCACTTTACCAGAGTTGGCTCCAGCTGTGTTCACCACAATAGCGCACTCTACTGGCTGGTACTGGGCACTGTTAGGCATCCTCACCTACACACGCATGGGGGCAAACTCCAGGATAAAGAGTGTTCATATTTCAAAAAAGGGAATATCAGATGAATTTAACAGCATAAAAATCCTGATTTAAAAAAATATTTGAAATTGTACACTATATGTGCTATGTTTATAGTGTAAATACAATTTGGTTAGATCACAGATTACCCTCTTTCATTGCAGGACTGATACATAAGTGTATACAAGCCTCACAACATTTTGAGAATGTTTAAGGAGTTTTCTTTAGCAAAAACACAGCATTTGGCATTATTAGTGCATGGAGGTCAGGCATTAATATTTAAAATGATGTTGTTTTTCAAACCAAAAACAGTGTAGGAGTTGCAGTTACTTACATTAACACCGTTTATTCTCTTGAAAAGCACATTATTGTCCTCTGCGGTATTCATTTGGTTGATTGTACTTTGAAAACCTGTATAACACACATTAGTTTTGCCCAACAGACAAACAAGTTAGTTAAAACCAGTGATTGTGGGACAATTTTACTTTTCAACAGACTCAAAGGAGGACAAAACCCACCTGTTACTTCTCCAAAACACTGTACGACTCCCATGGAGATGGCTTTCCTCCTGAACGCATTAAGCAAAGACCAGGGGTCAAACCAACCTTCATTCTCCAGCCCTTGGTTGGACAACAGAACACCAACAAATTATTACCAAAATACTTAGATAGTGATAATAACAGTATTATTAACAGAGAGGGTTCAACAGACGACACTTCCACGTTCGATGCATACAATAGCTGGTGTATGACCTGTCCAATTATTTACAAATGTACTACATGGAAGTCGCTTTGGATAAAAGCGTCTGACATATGCCATGAATGAAAATGTAACAAACAATTAAATATAGTTTTGTCGTATTGCGCATAATAAAATAAAAATACAAAAAACAACAACAACAACATTAATATGCATTAAATGTGTTTGTTATGACATGTTAATGTGCATTATAATTTCTGCTCACCATATGAAGCGAGCGCCACATCCTCAGTGTGCATCCATGGAAACCGGTCTTTTAGTTGCGTGGGTGACAACAGAGATACTTTAGCTCCAGCATCCCTAAAATTACACAACAATCACCGGTAATGCCATTGAATGTTACCTTGTTAATGTAACAAGGTAGAGTCGGCTGCACCAGAGACGTCATACAGAAGACCGACCACTTAATTCATTCAGGACAGGACTCTAAGGAAGAGGTCAGTAAAGCCAAAAACTGCAGTTGTACGCATATATCCCGCCGCTCCCCACAAAGAGCCAAATGTCTGCTTTATAATGGCCAAACAACCATGAACCTATTAAGCCAATTATGTAGCTGCACGGATGCCAGCCACAGATGTGCATGCATTGTAAGGGGGGAAAGTCACCAAACATTTTAAGCGTTTGTCAGATTTGACTGGTGATTATAAATAAATGCAGTTATGGCTATATGTCTCGCTGACCATTGAAAGTACATGCATGGCTCTCTCCCATTCATTAAAATGGGGGGGTGGGGTGGGCTGTTATTGCTATACTGAAATAACTACCCGGCGGAATTACCGAGATTCCTGAAGAATGGCGAGATTTCTCTATAACAGGGGTAGGGAACCCTGGTCCTGGAGAGCCATAGCCCTGCATGTTTTAGATGTCTCCCTGCTCCAACACACCTGATTCTAATGAACAAAGTTAGAAGTGTGTGTGTTAG
>JAODUK010042479.1:0-15013 GCA_027564635.1 Typhlichthys eigenmanni
TTGGGTGGGCTCGGTGCAGGGCTAGGTAAAGGTTTCGGGGGGCTCGGTGCAGGGCTATAAAGGTTTTGGGTGGGCTCGGTGCAGGGCTAGGTAAAGGTTTCGGGGGGCTCGGTGCAGGGCTATAAAGGTTTTGGGTGGGCTCGGTGCAGGGCTAGGTAAAGGTTTCGGGGGGCTCGGTGCAGGGCTATAAAGGTTTTGGGTGGGCTCTGTGCAGGGCTAGGTAAAGGTTTCGGGGGGCTATAAAGGTTTGTGAGGACAAAAGAGCTAGGAGGAGATTACCAGCTGACCTGGGTCAATACTGCTTCCTGTGATCTCATCAACAGTATGCAGACAGTCTGGTTGGTTAGGGGGAAATGTATTCACAGTAATGATAAAAACGAATAAGACAACTGTCACAGGTGGCAGCTGGCAATTGTTTTGATCAAATGCAGTCCACAAACATCTAAAACCACTATTGCACTATTACTATTACACTTCCACACTTTCACTATTACTTTTATTCTCCTGAAAGAGGGTAATTCTATTTCTGCTCTCTTTCTCTGTTCCCACGTGTACACAACAATAATGTGGGCACTTTTCTAAAGCAATAACCCTTCTTACTGTACTTTAGTGTTGCTATTGAGGAGCATGTATATAGGGTTAGGGGAAGTTGGTTAGGGTCCCAATGCCAAGGACTGAAGCCATGGATGTTCCGGCTACCCTGCCCCCAACACCATAACGTCCATTCTAGCATCCAATATCCTCTCCCTGCTTAGTCTTGAAATCCTATTTCATTCTCAGGTCTCCCTGGGGAAATACCTTCCTATGATGATATTTGACTAACAGCTGTTAGGAGCCACATTGTGATGGCTCTCCTACTGTGTAATTGCCTGTTTTTACCAGTGGGGCATGGATATCATAGAATTGCTACCATTTCATCACCAATTAGTTGGTTCTATATACAAAATACCTAAATGAAAGGTTCACTGGGTGTTCTATCTGCCACCCAGTAACCATGTTACCAGTTACCACCATGTTAGCATGATGTATCAACTAACAATACACAGTACGTGGAGACAATGTTTACTTGTCACATAAACTGAAACTGTACTCATGAACAAAACACCTCTCCCTTCAATGCCATAGGGTCCTCCCTCAGTAGCTCCGCCCCCACACATTGGCTATGCATTGCCCAAGCTGAGCTAGTGTTGTGTGGTGCCACATGCACCACAGAATGGACAGCTAGCCGTGAGGGAAATATTCAGTGAATTAAAAAAACGTATGTATGAGCTTACAATTGCTGACTCCACCTTTCAACCTAAGAAGATATTTTTAACTGTGAAATTTTATAAAACTGGTAAGAGGTTATAGGCATAAATATACCACCATGTGGTACAAACGGACGTTGTTAGTAGTGAGTTTGTTGATGTTGTTATGTATATATGATGAATAATATGTATGCCATAAAACAACATGTATCAAGCTACATATATGGACCAGCTATAGGTCCAAGAGGTCTAATCAACTAAATGACCTCAAACATCTGTGCTCTAGCCTCAGATCCTGAGTAGTAGCATATCCAGATTGTCTGTTTGAAGCCATGAATCACAGTTGAGGGGGCAGTGCTCACCAAGGCGGTGAGCACTGCAGTGACTTTTCACTGCAACAAATGCCTTTACTTTGCTTTTGAGTTTGGCCATTTCATGTACAGAAGTTGTGTCACTTGCACTGAGTCTCGTGTGACAAATCACACTTTGGTGCATCTGGGTTTGGCAGATTAGTGCATTACAAGCCCCTTAACAAAGTAACCACATTGTTGTACAGTAAATTAGACTAGATTGCTGCACAGTTCACTCTGAACAGAATGATAGTTTTAATTGTGTCATCTGGCATAATAACACAGAGGAAACCATAACAAATCCACCATTACACCAATTCAATCAGCACTTAATGAAAAACAATGATTAAAATGAATAAGCAATTCACACATTACAGTAGCTACTTTGTCAGGAACATTGTCTTTTTCCAAATGCATTATTCTGGAAAAGGGAGACACAAGGTTAATGCTGCCATTTATACAACATGTATTTTACTGATCTGATCAAAAAGAAAATGCTTATGAAAGCATAACTCTACCATTTATACACATCCCTTTAAATGTAATGATCTGCTTAACTGTGATACTTCCTTAATGCGTTGAAAGTACAAACTGCAAGAATGCTGTCATCTTATGTTTTATTTACTTGCCATCTCAGTTTGGGTGCATTTGTTTTACCATCCAGAATATCTGAAACACAACTTGATATGAAAAGCATCACAATAAAGCCATCAGATATCTAATAAGCATTCAAATTCACGGCAACATATTTAGATGATGGGTTTGTCTCTCTCATTAGCTTGTTTTTTTATTGAAATGAGATCCTGCTGTGCCAATCCAATCTTATTGGTATATTGTGTTGGTACATTCAAGCTGTATGATATATATTTATTACCATTCATTTGATGTACAACTTGGAAAGAGAGAAACGATAGTGGTTACATCACACCGTTAACAATTTAGTTAATACATTCCCATTCATATTGTGACCTAGACCAGCCTTACAGTTACAATCAAGTGTAGGTAATTTGAGTGACACCAGGTAAAATCAGCTATTGCAAACTAAATGTAAGCTAATACACTTTTTGTCAAACTCAAACAAATATCGCCTCACATTTTGCCATCTTACCATTCTCTGTGCGTGCTGAAATAATAATCAGATACTTCTACACAGCCCTGGCTCTGTAAATAGTAACATAAACAAAGTGGTGAACACCGCTCATATCAACAAAGCCGTAGTACTACGCTTTGCTTCACAATGCATTTCTATGGATTTCAGGAATCTGGAGTATAATCATTACTTTATTAACTCAGAAATAGCAGAAAAACATACATCTATTATTTGACACATTTTGAGATTGTAATCATCTGAGTTGATCCTACGCTAGGGATGCACCAAACCTTTTCCACTCAAAATACGAGATTGGTGGTAATCCGATTTTCCTTTCTAATGGCCAATACAAAATAACGAAGTTTGTTGTCAATTATCTGGCTGTCAATTCACCATTCATATATCTTTTTCTTGATTTCATGTGTTTACCTGGATTAAAAAACTGATCCTAAATTCAGGAATAATATATATATATATATAAAAAGTATAACATCGATCCTGGTCGATTTCGCAGACTGAAAATCAAAGATTGGTATCGTCAAAAAAAAAAAAACAGATTGGTGCATCACTCACTATCTTACACACATATCCAATTGTTCTGTCAGCTGTTTAGATTAATTATGTACACTTTGCTACAGTATTCCTTCCAGTAAATACAATTATTCCTTAACCAGATACTGCTCTGCTCCACATTTGACAATTCATTGTTTTACTCCTTGACTCAGCCACATTTTCACAGTGGAGCCAACTTCATGTAAGGCCATTAGGCCAATAGCAAGGGAGTGATTAGGTCCAGTTGAATTCACAGTGCTTTATGGGATACCTAACCTCTCTCTAGCTTACGTATTCCCTTCAGGAATTCACGAAAAGAGCTCCTGCATTCAATCACTGAGCTTCTCCGTTTAACCTCCATGAAGCCTGAGACTTTATTGATGACACAACCACCGTGGTCACCACAGAGGTAATATGCACATGTCAATGTTTCTGTACCACTCAGTGGCGTCAGGGCTTCTGGTCAAAGTGATTCCTCTCCTGCAGGGCTACAGAACAGACTGCACCCTCTTAGCTCCAGCAGGAAGTGCTGCACTGCAGGGGTTTAAATGGAAATATGAAGCTAGTTGACAATCAGCTGATCAAACCCTTCGCATACCCTCTCTACCCTACCATTGCTACCTACAGTGTTTCCACTCACTCATTTATGTCTCTCCCTCCCATACATCAGAGACTGTAGCTGCATGGGCAACAACAGTGTACAGAAGATACCATGTGGCGGGTGGGTTTTGCTTTCTTGTTAGCTTCAGTTGTGTGTGTGTGTGTGTGTGTGTGTGTGTGTGTGTGCATGTGTGTGTGTGTGTGTGTGTGCGTGTGTGTGTGTGTGTGTGTGTGTGTGTTGAAATTATGTTCATGTCATGTGTTTTAAGGTGTGTGTATGTGTGTGTGTGTGTGCGTGTGTGTGTGTTTATGGGATGGGTTGGTACTGTAGGTATGTGGGTGTGCTCTAAACAGAACATTAGTCCGTTGACATCTGCTATTCAGGTTAATTGGGTTTCTGGCAGCAATATTACACTGTCACCATTTTGACATGGAGCCTAGCCAGACAGACATACAAGGAAAAAGTCCCATAAATAGTATGTCTAAATAACAAGAAAAGAATAGGAAGCAAATCAAGAGGCTTAGTTGCCAGAAGATGAAAGTCTGGCCCATTTGACATGAGTGTGAATACAATTCTTTAGATAGACACAATTAAGTTATAGCTTCTTAGGCTGTTTTCCATATCTGGAATTTCCTCTGCTAATCCAAACAAGCTTTAAAGAGACAGTTTGGAAATTCTGTTTCCTTATTATTATGAAATACGGTGCTGCTTATCAATAAACAAAAGCATATTTAATATTAACCTCTCTTAACCTGTACACATGTGTAATTGCCTTTGTTGTTGAAACCAACATTTCAAAAGTGCCCTTGAATCCATGCCTCACCTCTGTACAGTGCTGAATGACTTATTACTCTTCCCCCATATACATAATTAGCTTACATCTTCTCTGCCCATCGCTCTAAAGCCACATGTATATTGTGTTTGATCAGTTTAAACAGTGAGCAGCAGAGAAAAACTGGAAGTCTAGAGGTGCCAATATTCTCTCAGAGCCATTCCTTGTGTGAAGTCTGGGGCGCCACCACTGGCTAGATGTAGCACGACCCGCCTACTGGACAGGAAAGCTATTTTGATTGACATGCATTGATTGCATGCAAGTCATTGACCAAATCAGAGTTATAGCCTGTATGAATTTACTGGGAAACTAAATGACACAAGTCTGGTTGTTTGCAAGTAAAATAATTACTACTGCTTAAAAGCAGAAAAAAAGACTGAAATTAGTAATTCAAGAATACTGCACTTGTGTTATACCGGCATTATGCATAGTCTTGTGTGAATGCTAAACAGCCAATGAAAATCTTACAGTGTAGCCCACTTCCTGACATGCTTACAGATGTTGTATCAGATGTTCAGCACAAGTCACTTATGTGGCGTAGTGCTAATGAACGGGAGAGCATCACCTCCTATAACATAATTGAGGGTAACAGAATTGTCAGAAAACAAATCATCTCAAAATGTCACCTCAAAACTCTTCAAATGTTTAGATATAGAAATGATTAATCATAGGTGAAAAACGAATAATGTCATTAAAATACTGAATGTATCTGTTTATTTATTTTGTGATGACAGGCTCAAACGGCATTGATATTTTCCTTTGTAGCTTTGACATCATAATGAGACAAAAAATATTGCAGTAACTTATGTATGTAATATATGTAAAAACAAGTAGGCCTAATACTGTAAGTAACTATATGCTAACTGCTCAACATCAAACTAAACCAGATTGTATTGAGAAAGATCCTCAGGCTTAAATGATGTATTGATATATAAAATGTGTTTTATGTTTTGTTTTAATTATTAATATTATTATTTAAATGTGAGTCATTAACCTCCGTGAACGAGGCTGCTCTTGTTCCAGTGTCGTCCCTCTGAAGACTTTGCAAATTAGGCCAGTCACACACTTTGCTCTCACTTACCCTCCATCCTGCTCCAGTCATGCAGCCTCCACCTCACACATAACTGTACATGCACGCACATATCCTCCAACACTGCCTCTGGGTGTACACTTTTGCTGGTAATGCTTGTGCACGTGCATACACAAACACACCTACATTACATAGCGCTTTTTGCATTTTGTTCTGAAAAGATGAAAATAGCTTGACCATCGAGCACTGGATATTGGTGCAGTTAGAGTGCAACAAAGAGAGAGAGAGACAGAGAGAGAGAGAGAGAGAGAGAGAGAGAGAGAGAGAGAGACGGGGTAAGGAGTGGGGGGGGTGGGGGTGGGGGGGTATATATGGGAGAGGATGTATCACCCCACCAGAGCGGTGTGGGTTGCCCCACTCCAAATATCTGGGCCAACTTGACAGAGTAGTGCTGCATGGGTAAAAATGAACCCAGCAGAAATAATGTGTTCCCGAACTAATTATCTAAACCCCTTCTGTAACAGGCCTTTTGTTTATGCGTGATCTTTTCTCAAGAAATTACATAATTAGTCTTTAATAACAAAGCTTTGCTAATTAAGAAAGTATTTAGCCTACTGTTTTTCTATGTCTTTTATTAAGAATCAACTTTAGGGCAATTCCAAAAGCTAGATCTCTTCCAAATCAAACTGCAAACCAGACATGTGGCATCTTAATGTTCTGCCTCAGTAAATTTCAACATGTGTCACCAAAGTTTTTACTGGGACAAGTATCATCAGGAAAGGCCTTTCTCAGCATTTATAACATACATAAACATACTGTATAGTGAAACAAATGAAACAAAACCAGTGTTCTTGTTATCTTCTATGGTTTTGTACCACCAGCCAGTGTTTTACAATGCTGTTATTTAGCATTGCTTAGACGCTTTCATCCAAAGCGACTTACTGTGAGTACAACAGTATAAAGGAGAAGGTAGGGATTCAACATCGTGGTCAAGGATGCTTACAAGAAGAACCAACCCATCCCCCAAGGAAAGCTACGACACATGTAATGTCTGTGTATTTGTGATCAACTCTGATGAGACTGTGTGTGCATGATGTACTAATAAGATTGAAAAGGTACAATGAGGTCCAAATCCAACCTTCCATATGCTTCCCCACTATAGCATATTCTCTAAATATCATAGGCATGAGCTCAAAACTGAATGCAACATTCTCTTGGGTGGGTCCAATGGCACTGTAACTGTAAACGTGGCAGTCTTTATAAGACTTTAAACTGATCAGTGAACACATCTCCATACACGCACGCACGAACGCACACAGCAAATGTTGCATATAGTACAATATGATATGTAGCCTATGTATTAATGCTAAATTAATCTAAAAAATATGGATTCCACCTTACCATGCACAGGTTTATGTACTGTAACATACTACAATGGTGTATACTGTAGCCTAGGACAATGTACACAGAGTACGGTACATGTAGGCCAAAACCACCTTCATTATGGTAACTACAATGTTCTTGAGCACAACAACCAGCATGCATGGCACACCATGGATATCTACACCAAATTATTTCTTTTGTATTTATTTATATTAATTCACTTTACCTATATACATATATATTTAGACCTTTCTCTGAATTGGTGAAAGGTTCTGCTATTATTTAGTACAGTAAAGTGTTATTTGGGGGGGGAGGGGGGGGCAATGACACTTCCTCTGTTTGAGTCCAGTCACATCACAAACACATCTGCCATGTTGTGCTGATTGATCTCAACAGACAAAGCAATGCAGTGCAGTGCCAGTAAAAGCTGACCTCAGCCATTTTTACATGCAGTTTCTCAAACTGTCAAGTGTATGAGACAGAGACAGAATTGTTCTCATTTAACATCACAACCTCACCGTTCAGAGAAAGTCTGCTCTACACGGATTATACCAGAATTCTTTAGCAGATTTTGATTGATAAATTGGATATGAGAGTTAAGGGTCCCTTTCAAAACGGAAAATATGTTCATATCATACCTCTACATATACCTTCATAGCTAGCTACAATGTAGAATGTTCCTGTTTATTATATGGTGTTGGCACCAATGGTAATTGGCAAGTACCATTTGGGCCAAAAGAGCACACCAGGCTAAGTAACCAACCTGGCCAACACGCTTCATTGGGAAGTGTTCACAGTCGTTTCCTCTTACTTACTGTAGCCCACTGGTTCATTCTGAAACTATTGGACAGTGTTTAATCAATCAGCATTGCTACAACTGTTTTGATCGCCTCATCTAGCTCTACCACCATTTCGAAACACGCTTGACTTCAACGTCATCTCACTAACCCACCCTGATTGGTCTGCCATCAGGGTGGCTGTGCGAAGGCTAAAATGTGAAAGCGGTTTCCAGTCTATAATCCCTTACTGTACCTACTGTTTAATACAGTTTGCCTGTCATGTGGTGAACATGCTACAGTACATAGCACATCATAAACATGTCAGCAAATAGAAATAACTGAATAAATGAGAAGCAGGCTGAATCATTCTTGTACCTGAATCAGTGCTAAAAAACAGCATGGTTGGAGATCGTTGCTTGCTATAATTAATGATCTCCCTCCACAATGGTACACATAAATGCAGTAGATGGATGCATATGACAGGCCGTGTGAGATGATCTCTGTCAAACCAGCGCAGGAGTACAGGGCAGTGTACAATCTCATTTCATGAGCCATCAAGCTTCAGACGTGCACACTGCGTGCACACTTCTCTTAAAGAAGAGAAGCTGCACTGTGGCTATCTAAAGGTCTTATGTCTGACAGTAATATATAGCACTACTGATATTCAGAGGCCATTTTCATTACACTAGTCACTATAGCCAGTCTGTGACATTGAAGCAAGAAATTACAGCAGCTTGTGGTTTATTTTTAAAGTACCAAACAGTCAGTTAGCATCTAATTTAAAGGATGTATACAGACCAAGCCACGTCAGTTTGTAAATGTACTCTCTATGTACATTTACATAGTGTGGCTTTGTCCACAAAGAAGCATCCGTGGAAAGTATGTTGGATCTGTGTGTGTGTGTGTGTCTGTGTGTAGAAACACACTGCGGCTATGACTTCACACCTCTTGTCTGGCCACTGCCTTGTGAATCAGAAGCCCTCCATGGCATGTACTTAGTATATACTCACAACAGCCATGGGGGCTGTAAAAACCACTGCATCACTTTGTACCAAGCACTGCATCAACGGCAACTGACAAACACTTGCAGTCATTTCACTTCATGAATCACTACAGTCAATATAGCGATACAACCCAGTTGTTCTAATATAGGCTTTGGATGAAGTTAAGGAATGCCCATTATGAAATAACAGGAATATCCATTTGAGTGCAAAATGACAATGCAGTTCCACTGATAAAGGCGCATGTATACATAATACACTCCAAACTGTAATTTGCTTCACTAGATAAGCGATGCCCTTCAGTTACAAAATTCTGTCTGGAGCAACTATGAATGTCATATCAATCATTATTTTATGGAAGAGGCTACCGATTTACCTTATTTGAATAATACATTCTTTGGTTTAATCTCTAACAGGCAACACAATGACTCAATCCCATTAAGAGACAATGTGCTCTGCAGTTTTTCCATGGGCCCTATACATTCCTGCTGTCTCAGCACATCTGGCCGTGCAACCCCACCTTAGAGCATTAGTGTATTCCAGTGGGTAGGATGTACGTCTCTCCTCAATATTTTACACACAGTAGAAAACGTTTAAAAACTGCGGAATCAATAGAGCCCGTACATCACAACTTTATGGGAATACAAGTTTGTAGCCTATTTATAAACTGAACTAATACAACAGCGTATATCTAAATGTGACTTGTCAGGATTTTTTGCAATTAAAGAGTTCAATGCCTACAGTAGACTATGTAATAATATGGCTCTACTCTAGGCCCGTAGGCTGTCTCACGTTTTACTCTACAAATACTTGTAGTATTATGTAACACCACAATGCCGCACTGAGCGATGATACGCACTAGTCGTGGGCCTTTCCAGCCATAGGGAAAGTTTCTCACCTGAATGCTTCCTTATCCTTGCAGTTTATTTAATCAAAGCGAATATGTAAAGAAAACCCTATCCAGCTAGCTATAGTCAGTCAGCAATAATTACCCCAGATAATTTTATTCTCTTGACAAAGATATTCCTACTCACCGGCGAGATCTGTGTAATGAGGCCAGGTATCCCTGTGACAACGTGCTACAGAGGAATGCTATCGCAAATCATGACGGTTCCGTGCGTATAAGAATACATCACTTACCTTGGAAAGAGATGTACGCCTCCTATGAACGTACGTAAAAAGAAGCAGTCAGCTATGCTCTTCACAAGACGAATACACACATAATCATAAAAAAAACATTTGCATTATCCCAATCTGATACCCCTGTATTGGCAAGTCCCAGTTCCGTACGGAGGGGGGAGGGGGGTCTCTTTCTTTTTTCAAAAGCTGTCTTAATAGTGTTGTCAGTGTCCCAGATGGTGGGGAAGGGGGGGATTAATTCGGGAAGAGAAGAGCAGAATCATACGCGCACATTGTTCAGACACACTGAAAGCCAACACAAGCACCGGAGACGGTGCAGTTTCACTGCTGTATTTCCCGGCACTGTAAGTTCATTGGCTGAGGAGCTACTCAATAAAAGCCCTGGTCATCAGCCGGGGGGTAGAAGAGAGGGAGAGAGGGAGAGAGGGAGAGAGGGGAGGAGGCGGCACAGGCGATGTGGGTCGGTGGCGCACTAAGAACTCCGTTCCGCTTTTTTCGCTTGTTCTCCTCAACACTTTTTCTCTACTACCCATGCGGACGGGGAATGCTGAGGTTTGAAAATTAGACGCAGAGGAAAAGCAGAGGAAAAACGGGGGTGGGGGGAAGAAGGATGGATGGACCATGGATAGATCAGTAGATAGATAATAAACAAGAATGCATACATGCAGAACAATCAATGGTTGGTTGTAAAAGAGGGATTTCAGACTGTCGTATGGAGACGGGTGGTTTTACGACTGGCGCTTCTGTGTGCCCTGCACGATTAATATGGGGGGGGGGGGTAGTGAGGGGTGTTACCGGTTACCGGTCTCTGTGGGCTGGTTTTTGCTGCAGGCAGCGAGCGCTGCGCTGCACACACAAGTTATCTCCAGTTGAATCAGCAGCAACATCGAGACAGCTTTTCTACATTTACAGGCGTCACTGTGAATAATTTAGTAGAGCACTGGCTATTGCTCTCTACATTATAAGTGTAACGACTTAATTATAGCATAACATATATTAAAAACAAAATAAAAAGAATCTACAGTCTATTGCATGGGAACATTTAAGCAATCATCTGATCTGCTTTAGTTTGAATTAAATCGACGTAATGGAGTCACATTATGTCAACAATCAATTGATTACTTAAAATCACAGACAGCTGTGCGACATCACACAGTCAGGCTTTCTCCAGAAGAATCCTCCCTTTTCACTTGTAGGCTATGACATTGTACATTTATAGTTTCTGCATATTTTTGCTTTTATATATATTAGACCGGATTAGATAGTTTCAAATGGTTTGAAAGATGATTTCTATGAATCCATATAAACTGAAGGATATCACAAAAATAGGCCTATCCCTAACTACTTCTGTACCTGCCTGACTGAGCACAGATGCATGCCTAGTTATTTGTATTTGACAGCATCTTTCATAAAAAATAAATAAAAAAAAACAGCAGGACATTGGTGTGACTGCCAGTTTCACCATTAGACATATTAAACCTTCTGGGAATCTTGCCAACACCGTTAAAGCAAACAGCAAGCAGTCTGCCTTCTAGAAGGCAATGCTCTATCTCTTTTAGAGGTACCCTTGACGCAGTAGCCCCTTGCTCAGTCAGTGCAATATCGATAATTAGAGCAGTGGTCGTGAGTCAGAAATAGCCTGTAGTAATGCCAAACAATGGAATGTTTTATTCCGTCTAGTGTTATACATGCTTAATATGCATCCACTGTTCTGTGTGACAACCAGCGAAGGTGCTGTAAATAGTGCCAGTTGCTGATGTTTCCAGTGATTACCCTGGTTCATCATACGGTTTAGAAGCGATGTGTTACTTGCTGTATAAGCTGCAGTGTGTTATGACTGTTGCAGATTTGCATTCAGGGGTGAAAGACATAATGGGCATCCGAAGACATGGATTTATTTAATGGAGATTGAACATCTCCATTAGCACTCAAGATTAACAGTTTACAATGTAAAGGAAATATAGGAAATATAACAGGCAAGAAAGAAGGTTCTGCCTCTGTGGTTCTGTGCTTTGCTCCACATGGAGTATGGTACCAGCCCATTACGAAGCCATATGCTTATAACACTAAAGTATTCCATATTCAGTCATTTTATTGCACCGCGCACCACTATAATTTCAAAAGTGAGTGTTGTGTGCAGGATTTAGATTAGAGTAGTATATCATATACAAGTCAACAAGGGCCTTTAAACAGAGATTGTGTAAAGCCAATTTCAACCCACAAAATTATAATTTTTTTCAAAAATTAAAATGGTGTCAATATTAACACCATTTATGTCTCATAGTCCTATTAGGCTCAAAAAGCATTTTGGTTGCAGGTTGGTTACTTTTTTGTTTTTCATTAACAATAGGCTATGCCTAATTACAACTAACAAGGCTGGAACTGCATGCTCTCTGATGATACTCAAAGTAACCCCCTGACCCCTGACATAAAACAAACCTGTAATGTTATCCAAAACACTCAACATAATGTGTCTGCTGTAATGTACCTCTGTAGAGCAGCCAGACAGGTGCTAGGCAACTATAAAGGCCACACCTTCTTCTTCTCCCAGACTTCAGAGCTCTCGTAAAGAATTTCCTATATAGGCACGTATACTGTTCCTCTTTCTGGGCTGCTTTGATCCAGACATGACAATGCAGTTTGCTCTGATGGGCCATAGTCGTCTATATGTCCCTCTCATGCAAGGCCTGACTGACTCAAAGGTCAGAGGTCGGTTGCTGGATATATGCAGCCATCTCTGCACTGTTGGTCCTTGCTTCCTTATTCCATATGCTATTGCTTTGTGCTTCTGCGTCAAAACATTGATGTCAGCAGCTGTCTCTGCTGCGGACTGCATATTCATGTTGCTGTCCAATCCCATCTCTAACAAAACATATTGGTTAGAGACTTGTTCTAAACTAATTTGATACTGCAGTAATACTGCAGATGATAGGCCAATAGTCTTTGTAATATCAGGACCTCTTCACAAATGGAATATCTTTGGGTGATTATACAATCTAAGACATGTAATTTAAAATGTGGTAAAATACACACACATGTATGCCGTGAATATTAGAATTTAGATGAATTAGAAGAAACACTAGAAGTTGTACATACAGGAAAGTATGTATTACAAACACTATACTGTTTCACCACTTGGTGGCAGTGTACAACTACTTCTATATCGTCAGCAGTGTGCCGTGCAGTCTGTTGCATTATAAATGTAGGAATTAGATTACCTAAATAAATAAAAAGGGCCCGTTATTGTGAGCAGCCCATACATGAGAATGTGTCCCTAAATTAAATATTGTTGAACAATTTGAGATGGAATTGAAAATGTTGATGGACAAATAGATTTTGTTTTTCTTTTTTTGTTTTAAAATAAGAGTTGGTTGGCAGTAAACTAAAATATCTTTGGCACCATGACCTCCTAAGTAACACTATGCCAGAAACCCCATGAATGAGAATTTACATGACAATAATTATCATGTGTATTATCAGTGATTTACTGGCACATACACAGACAATATTGCCACTAAGTACACATTCTCACTGCCAATCAGGGTTCTAAGAGAAAATTAGTCCTTGCTTTCAAACCATAGTCTACAATTTTCACCTATGTAGTGATAGTGACCCATATGGCTAAGGCCAAGTAACTACTTCAATTATTCGCAAAAAATCGATTGATGAAAACTGTTATGTTAACAGTAATTACAGTACTGTAGTTACTGCACTGTTAGTGAAATATGGGTTTGAACAACATATCAGAAGGTTATTGATCCTTTTATGTATATTGCAAAAACAAAACCAGTAATGAAAATATTTATTGGTATAAACAATATTAAACATTACTTTTCTATGAGGAACAGAACATTTCTGCAGCATAATCCTGTGCACCTCTAGGTAGACTTAGCCAGTATATAAACTGAGAATTAATATGGTAAATCTAATCCATTTGAAACATAAACAGACCTAATTGTGAACATGGATATTCACTTAATCAAGTATTGTGAGAGAGAGAAATTATATAAATACACAGGCATACATAGTTCTTTTTTTCTTTGAACACAGGGTGTAATTCAGCAAGGACACATAGTAACAACCATTTGATAGTAAATTCATCAGCCACATGTACATGTTCTTCTAGGAAGCCAGCGCCCTCCTGTGGAGCCAAACATGTTGTACAGAAAAATAATATACCAGAAACAATCCTCCCAGTATATCTTCAAATCTGCACCTAAAATAAATGATTTATTGTTACTGAGGACCATTTCAGCTGCACTAAATGAAGGACTCACCTTTTGCTTCAAAAGGCCTCATCACGCCTACATCTATTTTGAAACTGCAACAGGTGAACAAAGAACTGCATGAACAAGTGTCAAAAGGCTACGTTGAGGTTAATGTTCTGCATGCATGGAAGCCATTTAGAAGCACTCACTAGATACATCTACATTGACAAAGTTCAAACTGAAACGCTCCAAGACGCGTATTATGTAAGAGCATAGGACCCACTAATTTAAGATAACATAACAGATAACATCACAGATAACATCACAGATAACATCACAGATAACATAACAGATAACAGATTACATAACAGATAACAGATTACATAACAGATAACAACATATTACATAACAGATAACAGATACATAACAGATTACATAACAGATAACATAACAGATAACATAACAGATAACAGATACATAACAGATTACATAACAGATAACAGAGCAGATAACATAACAGATAACAACAGATTACATAACAGATACATAACAGATAACAGATAACATAACAGATACATAACAGTTTACATAACAGATAACAGATACATAACAGATTACATTAACAGATAACATGATACATAACAGATACATAACAGATACATAACAGATAACATAGAAGATAACATAACAGATAACAACAGATTACATAGCAGATAACATCACAGATAACAACAGATTACATAGCAGATAACATGATACATAACAGATTACATAACAGATAACATGATACATAACAGATA